>JANTPZ010049533.1:0-13655 GCA_025593235.1 Vachellia pachyceras | reverse complement strand
GCCCTTTTGCACGGAATTCCTGAAATGAAATAACAAACTTTGGCAGTATCACTTGCTCATGAAGGAATTAAGGCACAAATATATCGTTATTCATGGCATATGACCCCAAAATTACATTAATCCAATTCAACAACTCCTAATCACAATTTAAGCACAAAAAGGTCATGAATGGGCCAAAATTGACTCTATGACTCTGGAAATTCAAGAGGAAAACTAACATAATTAAAGCTCAATCACCGTTACTCACAGCATAAGTAAGAAGAAGAGATGAAAATTAAATGTGTAGAGCTATTTGGCTAGAGTAGGTAAATTTCGAGGATGAAATTTATTTTAAAAGAGGGAGAAATGTAATATCCCAAATTTCAGTGACTAGGAAGGAAGGCTAAATGAAGGGCTATAAATCGGTAAAGGGGCCAAAAATTAAAAAGAGATGAAAAGAAGTCCCAAGTTACCATTTTGCCAATGGAGAAAATGTAAGGGCAAAATGGTCATTTTTGAAAAGATAGGGACATAATGGTTATTTTTGAAAAGATAAGGACATAATTGTCATTTTTGAAGAGATAGGGACGTAATGGTCATTTTAAAAAAATAGGGACAAAATGGTCATTTTGAGAAAAGACCAAGGGTATTTTGGTAATTATAAAAAAGTCCAAGGGCACTTTGGTCAAAGTTTGACCAAAATATCATAAAAATGTTAAGTCATCATTTGAAGATGTCATAGTTAAAGTGGACAAGTTCATTTTTCCAGCTGATTTCATTGTGTTAGATTATAAAGTTGATTGGAACATTCCTCTCATCTTCGGACGTCCATTCTTAGCCACTGCAAGGACTATCATTGATGTTGGGATGGGGGAAATCACTTTGAGGGTTGATGATGAGAAAGTGGTGATCAACATGCCAAGGCCTTGAAGTTTCATGATGATTCAGCGAATTGCTCAGGTGTTGATCTACTGGATTCTGTTATTCACCAAGACTTGTATGCCTCTACAATTAAAACCCTTTAGAGGCATTCTTGATTGGAGAGGAGAGCTATGAAGAGGTGGATGAAAAATTTGAAGAGGTCTTTTGGTTTGAAGCATTTCCGCATCCCAGATGACGAATGGTTGAACCACTTGAGGTAGCTGATGCCCTGAGTAGCCCCTTGAAGCAATCCATTGAAGTTCCTCCGGTTGTTGAGTTGAAGCCATTACCAGACCATCTCAAAATTGATCTAAGGGTTTTTTTGGCCCTGTAGATGACTTCATAAGCTTCATTTAGAGACTTAAACCACTCAATTTGGATTTTTCAAGAATAAGTTATGAATTTTCAAAGTTGATAAAAATTTCAGGATTACCAAGTAAACATTAAATCGGACCAGTTTTAAATTTCACTTTGTTGGCTAATTCTAAGCATTTAGTGGTCATAAAATAGTTCATAATCAGTCTATAATATAAAATAAAGCATGCTAAGGAAGGTGTTATAGCATAGCTTTTGGAACCTACGACATATGATCTCACATAGATGTCCTTTTCCATCTTGCAATAATATTCAAAATGAGAATCTTGGCTACCATTTTCTAGGCCTTTTAAATTTTGCTTATCTATGTACTGTATTATAAATATGCTTTGACAGCTTTGACATTGTTCATGACACTCTAGCTTAGTTTGGACTGAATTTCCTCATACAGTTTATTTCATGGCTGGGACTCAGGTGAGCTATACTCTATAGATTTGTAAGGTGAAGATTTTACTGTTATTGGCCAACTTCAAGGCACTTATGCATTCTTAACTTTCTGTTGGATTAGTTTGTGGGAATACTAATTTTCTTTTTGGAAAATATCTTTTTCCCTTAAGCTTGTTTGCGAGCTGCTTTCTGTTTTCCAAATTGTGCAGGCATTGATAAATAACATATCTTTCAAGATTCAGATTTTCTTACTTTTAATGAGTAGTGAAATGGTTTCCTATGTTGCAATGGGCTAGGGTGCTTCTAAAGTTCTCAGATCAATTAATTTATTTGGAAAATGGTGCTCAATATGATGAGTGTTAATCACATGTTACTGATTGACAAACCCATAAGAGTTATTTCTCAATCTAGTTGTATTATATGCTTCCCTGAGTAATAGCTCATTTATTATCTCATTGTTTGGCAACAGTTGCTTCCTATGAAATCAGTTGAAAAATCTTTTAATTTTTTGGGGTCCTTGGTGAGAGATTTAGGTAGCCCTGTATATTTTAGAATAGTTTCTCTCCATATGCTTTGTGTTGGAAGGAAACATGATGGAAAATCATTGTGTCAATACATAGTCTTTTCTGTGCTTTGATGACTTTGGCTTGAACCAGTGATATTCAAGGTTGTCTTCTTCTCTTTAGAATTCCTATGGGATGTCAATATGCTTGTCATCTCTATTTCTTTCAGGCATAATTTTTCCTTCTACATGAAAAAGTGGGAGTTGTTGATCATAGGCAACTGATTCAACTAGATGGTGGCTATTGTTGTGTAGCCTGTGGTAAAGTTAAAAGGATACTTGGGTACAAATTTTTCTACCTTCCAAGTTCTAAATGGTATATGCACTCCCTTAGTTTATTTTTCTACCTTGTGGTATATGGACTCCCTTATGTTGGCCATGGTGTGGCATCAATTGTCCCATGGTGGAGGCCCGGTTAAGGGGCCAAGTCATAGTCGAACCATGGTGCTTGGGCGTCTGCTCTACTAAGGGTTAAGGAAATAGAGTTGCACCCTGACTAATAGCTATAGCTTTTGGCCTAGTGGTAAGTACTTGATCCTAACAATTGGTATCAGAGCCAAGGTCATGGGTTCTATTCCCAGTAGGACAATTGCTGAGGGGGAGATTGTTGGCCAAGGTGTGGCATCAATTGTCCCATGGCGGAGGCCCAGTTGAGGGGCCAAGTCATAGTTGAATCATGGCGCTTGGGCGTCTGCTCTACTAAGGGTTAAGGAAATAGAGTTGCACCATGACTAACAGCTATAAATTTTGGCCTAGTGGTAAGCGCTTGATCCTAACACCTTAGTCTTTCCAATTTGAGTTTGATTGGGTAAACTTATATTTTTAATGGGTTTGTTTTGCTCATGGAAGATTTGCCATTTCATTACATGTAGGTTAGTGATCTGATAAATTGTGGTGTTTATGTATTCAACCCTGATATATTTCATGCCATACAAAATGTATCCAATAATTGTGAACATAGAGCTTGGTCAAGCTTATCATAATTTTACTCGATTCAATGATAAAATATACAAGGCTTTTGTGTTGCAATGAATTTGTTTGTAAATACACTATATGAGAACATTCTTTGTATTTTATTGTACTTGAAATCAATAGCATATGCATGATAATCCATAATTCAACCAACATATTGTTGGAATTAGAACACACATACATGCAACGGAAGAATACGATTTTAAAATTTTCTAATCCTTATATGGATCTACCAAAGAAGTTTAGATCGAGGAGGTTTAGATCGAGGAGATAGTGTAATACCTTTTTAGGTTCTCAAGTTCACAGCCTCCTTGCATTTGGACCTTTTCAGTTCCCAACGTCCACAACCTTCTATGTTCTTGATTTCGATCTCAAGGGGTTGACTTTTTTTTATCACCTCCCTCTACTAGTATCCATGTGAACATATCCCAAAAACGGTAGCATGCTAGCACCTTGACGTTTCTCTCTCTCTAATGTTTCTATGGCTTACAATCTAAAATTTGTACTACATAAACCATGACTCATGATTCCTCTATGTATAGAACTGATGTGGAGTGTATTAAAAATTGATGATTAATTTTTATTAATCTTGAAAATCTGAATTTGATAAAGATATAAAGATATTCAAAATTAATCTTGTATCCAAATCTCAAAAGATATTTAAGATTAATCTTGATTAATTTTGGAATTTAAACCTGAAAATTATTCAAGAACAATCCTTATTAATCTTAAAATTTGAATTCCAAAAGACATAACATTTACGATGAATAGAACATTTACCTTTCCCGGTAATGGAAGTATAAGCTTCCTTATCCAAATAAGAAAGAGAAACAATGTTGCCACTCAAAGCAGGAACATAAAACTAACAAAAGCCCATTGGGCAATACTAATTCACAAGTGCCTACAATTAAAGCAGCAACTCTTGCTCTATTTCCAATGCATAAGTCCACTTCACCCTTCTTAAGTTTTCTACTATCCTGAGGCCCTGTACATTAGTATAGATGTGAGAACCACATGCAACATCTAATACCTATGTAGAGGAAGTAGAAAAATGAATATCTATAACATAAATACATGAAGAGATAGCCCCAATATCCTTTTTTTTTCTTTTTCAGATCTTCTAGGTAGTGTTTGCAATTTCTTTTCCAATGACTAGGTTCATTGCAGAAGAAGTGCACTCCATCTTTTAGAGGCTTTATCTTATTAGGTGTGAAATTAATTTCAGGTTTGTTTGGCCCTTTGGTCTTACCAGCAAAGCCTTTGCCCCTTCCTTTGCCCTTGCCTTTTCTTTTTGAACCATTAAAATAGTGCTAGGCTTCTTCTTAATGCTCTGTTCAACAGTTTTGAGCATCCCGTGTTGTTCATATTGTAGTTCATGATAAATTGGTTATAATTGTCAGGGTGTGAGTTTAAGATCAAATCTGTAGCTAACTCCTAGCTCATGGGATCTAAGCCTCTCAAGGTAATCAATGTAGCCTTTCATTTTCAACACATGAGTACTAACTGATGCACCCTCAGCCATCTTGCAAGAATACAAGGACTTAGTGGTCTCATACCTCTCTTGCCTTACCTATTGATGAAATATTTCCTTAAGATGACAATCATCTCATAAGCCTCCATATGTTCCAAATCTCTTTAGATCTCTAGAACCATGGTGGCAAGCATAAGGCATCATACATCCAAAGAGTCATCCTTATGCTTCGAGGAAGCATCTCTTTGAGCTCTGAGAGCATTAGTTGTAGGCTCGTCAGGAATGGGTTGATTGAGGACATAAACCTTTCTTTCATGCGTGAGAACAATTCTCAAGTTCTTGAACTAGTCAAGAAAGTTCATCTCATTGAGTTTGTCCTTCTTAAGGACCGATCACAGTGATAGTGTAGCAGTATTACTAGTTGGCATGATTATACAATTTCAAAAATACGTAAAGCATATAAGTAATCTCCCACTAAATTAATAACCCTCAATATGATGAGTAGGCTAAGACATATGTTTCACTTAAATTTAACTCCGCTTTGGCAAGACATTAAATCTAAGTTATTTAGGTAGGTAACCCTTTACTAATTACATCATAAACTCTTAGATTTTATGGGATTTGATCATCATATGACCCGGCATGCTTAATCCCATCTAATCCCTTGAGATGTAATTTGATAATCTCAATTAAGTCAAGACAATAATAAATTATGTGAGTAGCACCATTACTCACCATTGCCTCTCCAAGATAACTCAAATGCATCCACTTTAGTAGAACATACAATTGAGCAATCAAGGTTTTGACAATTATTCATTAATTGATGGCATTACGACTTAAGATTTCACTTGGAGGGTTTAATGGATTAATCTTATTAATGTAATACAGGTTGTTATTAAATCATACAATATGATATTTACTAATTGTAAACTAGCATACGGTGATCTTATCAAAGGCATAACATAAATGTGAGACAACATGGCTTGCCTAACCTAAAATCCTCCTAAGCCAATGTGAGGAATTCTACAAATAATAAAAGATTACATTGAGAGAAACCTTATTTGAACATATGAGCGAGAGAGATGAGAAGAGAATGTACATCATGGATATTTAGAGGAAGGCACGACACACATGCCATATGTAAATCTTACAACTCTTTATAAAACTAAAGCCATGTTGTTTCACCTTACCAATTCAATCATTCAAAGGCAAAACACAATAAGCAATAATTTATACAATACAAATCATTCTTATTGCATTTAGATTATATCCCGCTATCCAGTTAGCGAGCGAGGTCTAGGGGTAGAGCCCCTAGAAAAAACATTTTCAACCCAATTTCATTGACATCCAGAACTCTTTTGGATTTAATAAAAAACTCATGAACCTGTTACCAAAAGCATATGAAAACACATGAGCAGATTCACGTGAAAAATACATCACACATCTGAACTCGTAATCAATACATTATATGTACCCCAAATTCACATCATATACTTCATTAATACATGTTACAATATACATCATATCCCATATTCATATATTGATCATATGTATCTAAACCTTTTAGAAACGCATGTAACATACATATATCTTGAAACATATACACATTTATATCCCAGATTCATACTTTTCAAGAACATATATGAAGGACGCATATTATATCATGCTTTTTAACAACCCATAAAAAATTATACATATCATGCATTTAAAAAACACATCAATCAACATATATCATATATCATGCCAATTCCATAATCTCGATCTAAACGCACAATTGACAAGGCTCGGATACCACTATTGGGATTAGAACACACATACATGCAGCGGAAGAATACGATTTTAAAATTTTCTAATCCCATATGGATTTGCCAAAGGCGTTTAGACCGAGGAGATAGTGTAATACCTTTTGGGTTCCTGAATTTACAGCCTCCTTGCATTTGGATCTTTTCAGTTCCCAACGTCCACAACCTTCTACTTTCTTGATTTCAATCTTAAGGAGATGACATTTTTTTATCACCTCCCTCTACTGGTATCCCTACGAACATATCCTAACAACGGCAACGTGCTAGCACCTTCACATTTCTCTCTCTAATTTGAAAGGCTATTCAAGATTAATCTTCATTAATCTTGAAATTCAAATTCTAAAAATGTTCAAGATTAATCTTTATTAATCATGAAATTTGAATTTTAAAAGATACCCAAGATTAATCTTTATTAATCTTGATATTCAAATTATGAAATTCGAATTCTAAAATTTAAATTTGGATTAATCTTGATTTGATCAGATCATATCATTTAATTAAACTAAATAATGAGAAAATGAATTTTTCTTAATTTATCTTTATAAATTAAATCAATATTAGTTATAACATACATTAACATTATCTATATAATATTAATGTAATTTCAAATTTATATATAATATATATAATTCAAAAAACCCTAGAATTGAAACACGTATTGGGTTTATTCTTGCGTGCAACCCTGTAGGCCAACATGAAGTTGGCAATGGGCTAAACTGAGTATCAACTCATAAATCACAAGCGGCCTCTAGTAAGACATTGCGATTACCCAAATCATATTAGGATCATTAACACGACACAACCTTTCATACAGCCACATCACATCCCTTTTGTTACACGATATCTCAGTCAAGGATAAGGCAAGGATGACTTCAACCACCTATTCTTGACCATTACTTTTTCAATCACTAAGTAGTCTTTTTTATCAAAGTCATATTGGTCTTATTTCATCTTTGCTCCCACATAGATAACTGACTAGGGACATTTATGACACCTTCATAATTTGCCCATGGATGCAATTATCAAAATAAACATGCAAGAGCTATCATAATTAAATGGATAAAATAAATTAAAATAAATAATGTCTACGGTACAATGATTGGCCCCTAAGGCACAATTTCCAACACATTTTAATCATTATGTTCAATTTCATGATATGGTTTATAAGAGATGTTTATTACATAAAATAGTAGATTCGTCATTGTTTTGTAGCTCCCTTTTACTTTCTCTTAGAGGAAACATATTTGCTTTCAAGCTATTTTTTTGTGAACATGGACTATATACCTTTCAGGTTCCATGTTTTTTCTATTTTTTACTTTTCTTCACCAAATATAAATTATAATATGGTATCAGCTCTCATTTCTTCAAAGCCCTAACCAATTAAGGGGTTAATGAACAAATATTGGGATGATGCCACAAGACAATTAACAGTTTTTTTTTGCTTATGTAGTTGGCTATATCAATCGAATTGAGGTTTTAGTTGAAGTTAAAATTAATTGCAATGTAGACTTAGCTGAGGTATGAAATTAGAGTGAATTCTTCTATTTTTCCCAAATAGCTTTGATTGTTGGAAACCGACTTAATTTTGTTGGTTGTACCTAATTTACATCGAATCTCCACCTTTGAAGCACTCCAATTTACCATTAGGTTGGCCTTGTACCGTAAACTTTATGTTTTTAAAAAAAGTAAAATAAGGTCATTTCCTTTTTGGTGAAAAATAAAGGTCACTTTTTAATAGCTTACACGTATATCATAACTCCTAATGGTTTAGATTTAAGTCAAATGCATGATAGCCTCTACCTATTGCTGCCTGAATTTTCTCAGTAAGCTATGAAAGTAATTTATATAGAATATATTATCTCTGTTGCTTTTCATACTTATAATTCTCAATTATTTGACAAATATTCAGATGTTTCACATCTTTCCACCGCACTTATCCTCTACCTTTTCCATTTAAATACTATCACTATGCTTGAAGATGTATGATTTTTCTGTAGGAGTCTTCCTACATATTTCGTAATACTGGATCAAGATATTTTTCGGAATATGGATTATTGGAGATTTTTCACAAACTCACTATATATTTTAAACTGATTGGATTATTGTAAAGTATCATATATTCATGATGTGATTATACTGATTCGATTATTGTAAACTATCAAATATTCATATCTTTACAAAAATAAACTCACTGTCTTATGCTATCACAATTTGCAGGAAATTTACTTAGAAAATGTTACTAAATTCAAAGATATTTTTTTAAATTTTTTTCTAAATTTTCCTACGGATTTTCTTGCGAATTTATTACTTGCGGATTTTTCTGCGAATTTTACCTACGGATTTTCCTGTGAATTTCACCTGCGGATTTTCTTGCCAATTTTTACCTGCAAATTTTTTGTAGATAATTACCTGCGGATTTATAGATCCACAAGAGAGTAAATTTCCACAAACTTTATACCTACGGATTAAAATTTATAGGAAACTAATTTCTTGGGGATTTTAGCTTAAATCCACAGGATTACAACATTTTTTTGTAATGCCAGAAGGCACAACGATTCGGATGTGGATAGAGAATCACTACATGTTGAGCTCAAGGCGTAGATGTAGCAGCAGGTTGAGTCGTAGGTGCAGCAATAGGTTGAGGCTCGAGTGAAGGAGCAGTAGGTGCAAATGTTGGAGCAACTGTAGGAGCAAGTGCAACAAGCAGAAGCTGTAATATCTAGGTTTTCAGTAACTGGATATTAAAGCTAAAAAATAGCAAAGCTAAATTAAGGTTCCAGAGATGAAAGGAAAGGAAAGGAAAGGAAAAGAAGAGTGAAAAATGTCATTTTGCCAAATATAGAACAAGCTAAGGCAAAATGGTCATTTTAGAAAAATTAAAGGACAAAAGGGTCAAGTGGAAAAATCAATGGCCCAAGTGTTATTTAGAGTTGGGACTAAAGTGGTATTTTGAAATTTAAGGGACCAAATTGCCATTTAAGAAGTTCAATTTCATTTTGGTAAATAAGTAAAAGTCAAAGGGTATTTTGGTCAATGTTTGACCAAAATATCAAAAAATTCCTCAAAGTCCCAAAAGATAGAGAAAAATCCACTGATCCATAATTGAGGCCTAATTCAGACTAGAATGACCAGAGTTACATTTGGAGGAATTTTAAAAGTTGTGTAATATTTAGGTATTTAATAAATAATTAATTAAATTTGATTTTTTTAAAATATCCAAAGACCTCAATATCAGATGTCATAGTAAGAGAAAATATCTTAGAAAATATATTATTTTATAAAATTATTTCTAAGAGAAAGTCATGAGTAGTTTCCCTGATAGAAAAGATAAGGCCTGGAAAAACCCAAAAAATGAGTTTTCTTTAAAAATCATAATAAGGAAAGAAAAATCATGGAGGTATCTCATGAATTTTGGGAATTTTTTATGACCCTAAATAGGTCAAGTGAGTAGAGGATTCCTAAAAAGTATATGGCCCAAATTGCACCATGTGTCATTCAATTGCGGTAACATGAAAAGGTGTGAAAGATATTTCTGCCACGTGGTAGAATAACTTAAAGTAAAGTTACTTTATTAGTCCAATTAGTCTCGCAATTAAAGAAGCATATGTGTAGATTTTTTAGAAAGCTTCCAAGAGAAGCCAAGAAATTGATGAAAGACCTAGATTTCACCACAGGGCAAGATCATACTCTTGATGCATAGGATTTGTACATTTGGAAGGTGAGTAAATCAAGGGCCAAGATCATGCCAACATGATCCCCCTCGATGGAACATATGATAGTGTAAAAACTTTACGTTGTCAGGCCTTGGAAATGGATAAAAACAATTGTGATTTCCAAAGATTGCACTATAGGGTGCAACCCCAAGGTCGTTCTCTACGTTTGCCTTGTGCGCCACTAGTTAGTTAGCTTGCGATCAAGTTTGCTTCAAAAGTGAAAACCATTTTTGATTCAAAATTGTATGAGCTTAAGGCTAATTACAAAGCAAAGTTTCTTTTTGGGATTTTTTTGGATTTTTTGGAATGCAATGAAAACAGATGATAAAAATGCAAAAGATGTTCAATGATGAGTTCCTCTTGGAAATGGTTTAGGTTTTCATAGTTCACAAAATATGAGGGAAAGCAGTGGTTCCGCACTAAGTTTCGTAATGAAAACCCCAAGAACTCGCTGGGTCAGAAATCCCATGCAATGAACTCTATTCTATGAAACACTTTAAAAACACTTGGTGTGTGTAAAGAAATTGCCAGGTGAAAAATCCAACTCAACACAATATTGCCTCTAAAATCAAGCACAACTAGGGAGATAAAAGAGAGCAACAAAGATTTCATTAAATAGGTAGAAATTAGACTTCACTCTACCAAGTCAAACACAAAGCAAAATCAATACACATGTAATCCAAGTTTGGCTTGACCAAGACCAAGTATTTAAGTACAAATCAGAAGTCCTAAATCAGAAACTATGTAATCTATATCATAAACACAGATTAAAACTACTATGCCCCTTTTAGCACTTTGAACTCAAGCCATCTTCATCTCCAAGAGGAAGGGAGGTGTTTAGCTACTCATAGAAAGCAGCTCAGTGCTCTGGATGGAAAGATGGGATTTTATGATGGTATGAGAGATGAGAATGAGGTGAGGCTAGGGTTGAGAGTGGAGTAGGATGAGAGAAAAATTGAAAGGGATGAGAAGAGAGTGTTTCATATGTGTGGTGGCTGCTCTCTCCTTGGATGCCTTCCCTAAAAAAGGTGTATTAACTGCTCTGGGTCAGATCCAAGAGGTGGGTCGGTTATTCTTTCCATTTGGAGCTTGATCTGATGCTGATACGCGATATTCGCCGCGACGAACCTCTCCTGAGAGTTCTTGCTCGCTTGCTTGATTTTTGGCTGCAGCGAATAAAGAATTGTGCTGCGGCGAAATGTTCTAGAAGTGCTTCCAAATGTCCTTTGCCAGAGTTCCTAAAATGAAATAGCAAACATTTGAAGTATCACTTGGTCATGATTATAACTAAGTGAAAATGTATCATTTTTCATGGCAAATGTACCCAAAATCAAGCTAATCAAAATTAACAACTCTAATCTCCAAATTAAGCTTAAGAAGGGTCATGAAGGGCCAAAAATGCATTAAATGCTTTGGAAATTCAAGCAAAAGTACTAAAGAAATAAAGCTCAATCAAATTCCCCTATACTTAAACCTTTGTGCTCATGGGCAAAGCTTTTCAAAAACTTTTAAATGATCAATGCATTCAGAATCTATCCACATGAGTATAGGACTATAGAATTCAGTAAAAGCATTTGTCAAGGAATTAACAAGGATCCAGGCAGAGACAATAATAAATGGATCCCTGAGAGAGTTCAATTCGGAAGACTAAATAAAAGAGACTTCCTCTCAAAAAGGGAAAAGTGTTTCTCTCTCAACTCACTTAGCAAGGACACTTTCACTCATGGTTTGCTTAATTAAATCTCTACCATAAGCTTGTAATTATTCTACCTTAATACCACAAGATCAATTCAATGTAAATCAAGAGGGCTTTGGGGGTTTAAGTTAGATAATGGAGGTTAAGGATAATGAAATGGAGTTATGAAAGAAGTTCTTGAATACACAACATTATAGAAAGCTAAACATATCAATGCCTTTTTAATAGTTTAGAGAAATATGTATTCAAGCATATGAATAAAGTTTTATCAACAATTTTCTCTTTATTGTTCTCTTTTCTTCTTTTCTCTTTTCTCTTTTTATTTTTATTTTTTTGAGAGCACACACATTAACCAAAATTATGTTTGCATATAAAGATATAGTTTTTCAATGCTGGTTTCCAAGAATGATTGGCTCAAAAGGGTGGCAATGGTTAAATTGTGTTGGGTTTGTGTTTGGGGAAATAAAAGGGTTTTAAAATGAAGGCCTCTATCCTTTTCACAGAATATTTAATCATAAAGCTTTGATTAAGAATTAAAACAAGTTCTAGAGAGATTAAAAATTAAGTCAGACCCATACTTATCAAAGGAAGTAAGGCCCGATTATCCTCATGAAAAGGCTAATGTCTCAATTAGAAAGTCTCCAGAATTAAAAACACAAAGAGTCAACTTAAAATTGCATCAACACTGGTCCTTTGCTAATAACTTGAAAATGCAATTGATCAAAAGCTTTTGTCCCTTAAAATCATGAATCAAATTCCCAATACACTATATGTGAAAATCAAAGTATATGATGTATGCTCAGGAGTATTAAAGGCATAAAGGTAAGTGGAACCTTTTATTTTGAAATTCAAAACTCTTTTTTTATGCACTGAAGGTTTCGCCGCGGCTAACAACAAAGTTGGTCGTGGCGAACCACACCCGAGGGGGTGGTTCTATGTGCAAGTGGTTTCACCGCAGCGCAACCATAAGATAGTCGGGGCGAAACACACTCGAGAGGTGAGTTGCCTTATTTTGAACGACTTACGCACGGTGAACAACCAATTTGGTCACAACGAAAGTGGTCCGAGAGCAAAAATGCAGTTCAAAACCGCTTGCAAATCAATTTTCTTTGCGAAAAATTTTAAGAAACCTAAAAATTTCCAAAGTTTTATACAAAATGACCCAACATTTAACCTTCAAAAATTCCAATTGCATTTTAAAATTCAAATTAAAGCTTGGAAAATCCTAAATCCTAAATCTCCCCCACACTTAATTCAAGCATTGTCCTCAATGATTAAAAGGAAAGACTTAAAAATAGTGAAAGTATGGAATTCACAAGCAATACTAGAAAATCATGCAAAAATGCAACAGGATATGGAAAACAGCAAAGGAACATGTACAACATACCCATGAAAACCACAGTATTCATAGCCAATACATAACAACAGATTAAGGCATAGCGAGCAAATCTTTCATATCTCAAGTCAATGGAGTAAGGCCAAGGGTAAAGCAAAAAGAGCTTATTGGATGAACAACAAACATAAAAACACAAATAAACTGAACCCTACTGGATATTTTCTCCCCCACGCTTGTTTTCATCATTAACCATTTAAGTTCAACTAATCATATGATAATAAGAAGAAAATAAGAGAGGAAAGAGACAACCTTCCACTTAAATCTCCTTAGACTCTTGTAGGAGAAGTTCTCATCCTGGATGACAAGCATGAATTTCTTTATTTCAATTCCCCCTATGTTGGACTTTCTAGGAAATTGCTCGTGATTGATGAGTAGAGGCGT
>JANTPZ010049532.1:0-10847 GCA_025593235.1 Vachellia pachyceras | reverse complement strand
TACTTTTGAAGGAAATGCAAGAGAAGATAATAAAATGATGAAAGGATAACATGTTTGGTGTGCAATGAAAGGAAAAATAACCTGATGAGAAAATTTATGTTTAATAGGTTGAACATAAGATAATGGGAAAGAGAGAAGATTAAATGAACATAATACCCTTAATACAAAACTAACAAAATCATTATTTTTATTAATATCAAGAATAAGATATAATTAAAGCATCACTATTATATATTTATATTAAATCTATTAAGTATAATTATATGGTAAATGTGCAAATTTAGCAACAAATTTATTGGTTAGAAGCATCCATCATAATTAACTTTTCAAGGGTGCAAATTTAGCAATAATTAATTAATAAGAGTGTAAATTTAGTTATAATCAATTAATAAGGGTGCATATTTAACAACATTATTAATCCTCCCTTGATGCTATTAACTAGTTCGTATATTTTAGGGTTTATAGCTTCATTTTGGGATCATTTAAATAGTTAAAACTACTTCTTAACTTCCTTTATAAAAATTTGTCTAAATAATTTTTACTTCTTAGCTTCATTTTAGAATGTCTCGGCCCCGACATTGCATAACGTTTGTAGTCAACTTGGATTCTAGGAGACAATTAACATAGGCCGACACCTGGGGGTTCCATTGTTTCATAGCCGATTAGCCGGGTTCCCAAGGACACATACTGTTACCATGGGGATAAGGTAAGGTCTAGCCTTTTGGGATTGTTGCAGAAATCTTCTTGCAGATATTGAGCCAGAAACGAGAAAGAGCAGAAATGTAAGAGAAAGGAAAGTAGATGAGAAGCTCGGAGATTGATGAAGAATTGTTATGTATATTCCTGCTTGCAACACGTGTATATATGTACAGAGATAGCATACAACTGGCATCAACTTGCCAAGTACCTAACGCACAGCTGGGGCTAACCAAATAGCTAACTTAGTTACATTGTAACAGAAAAGGAAACCAATATAGTTACATCCCAACATCAATGGTTACAAATAGAAATTAAGCTAACTAATGATTAAATAATAAAATATCCGAAAGGCATGATGTCTAATACCCCCTCAAGCTGGAGAGTACAAGTTAAGAAGTCTCAGCTTGGATATAAGTATGGAAAAGGGAGCAGGATCCAGTGCT
Organism: Vachellia pachyceras; assembly: GCA_025593235.1. Lineage (NCBI taxonomy): Eukaryota > Viridiplantae > Streptophyta > Magnoliopsida > Fabales > Fabaceae > Vachellia > Vachellia pachyceras. The sequence continues at coordinate 9,705 of JANTPZ010049532.1, read as the reverse complement.
TTGGTGAAGAGATCAGCAGGCTGATCTTGAGAGCGAATTGACAACAAGTAGAGAACGTTGGCACGGAGTTTCTTACTCACAATGTGACAATCTATCTCTATATGCTTTGTGTGTTCATGAAATGTAGGATTAGCTGCAATATGGCGTGCAGACTGGCTATCACAGTAGACAAGGGCAGGAGCAGGATGAGGAATGTGCAGATCACGCAGTAAGTAAAGCAGCCACTGAAGTTCACATGTAAGGGAGGTCAAAGCACGATATTCAGCCTCAGAAGATGACCTGGAGACAGTGTTTTGTTTCTTGGATTTCCAAGAGACAAGGGAGGAGCCCAAGAAGACATAATAACCAGTAGTGGAGCGGCGAGAGTCCAAACAGCCAGCCCAATCTGAATCACTGAACCCCTTTAGTCTAGAGTCTGAGGTAGAGGAAAGAAAAATGCCACGGCCAGGAGAGGACTTCAAATAACGAAGCACATGATGGGCAGCTTTCAAGTGCACATTAGTGGGGGAGGACATGAATTGGCTTAGTTGCTGAACGGCATATGAGATGTTAGGTCTAGTGTTGGTGAGGTAAATGAGACGGCCAACCAATGTGCGATAGCGGGTCCCATCAACCAAAGGCTGTCCTGAATCCTTGGAAAGCTTTGTTCCTCGGTGCATAGGTGTTTTGAGAGGCCTGCTCTCTAAGAAACCAAAATCCTCCAAGATGTCTAGAGTGAATTTACGTTGATGGATAGAGAGGCCTTGTTTTGAACGTGCAACTTCAAGGCCTAGGAAAAATTTAAGGTTGCCTAGATCCTTGATCCTAAAGGCGGAATCAAGGAGAGATTTAACACTCTTGATTTCATCAAGATCTGTGCCTGTCAACATAATATCATCAACATATACTAGCAAAGCAGTAAATGAGCCACCAAGATTACGTACAAACAAGGAATGGTCAGATGGAGATTGAACATAGCCATAAGATAGTAAGGCACTAAAAAGTTTGGAGTGACATTGTTTGCTGGCTTGTTTAAGGCCATAGAGGGACTTGTGAAGCTTGCATACCAGGTTAGGAGAGGAAGAATGAAAACCAGGAGGTAATGCCATGTACACATCTTCATCTAGGTCACCATGCAAGAATGCATTGTTTGACAGTAGTAAGCTTTGCCACTGGGGAAAATGTGTCCAAATCGTCTATTCCTTCCACCTGAGTGTACCCTTTGGCAACCAACCTTGCCTTAGCTCGTTCTACTGTCCCATTAGCATTATATTTGTTCTTGTATACCCATTTACAGCCAATAACTGACTTACCAAGAGGCAATGGGGTGAGTGACCAGGTATTGTTTTGCTCAAGTACTGAGATTTCAGCGACCATAGCAGTACGCCAAACCTCATGCTTCACAGCTTGGTTAAATATTTTTGGTTAAAAATGAGAAGAGATGGATAGGTTATAATGCTTATAAGAGGAAGATAATCGATTATAGGAGATAACGGAGTTTAAGGAATGAGGAGAAGTACCTCTACCAGTGAAGGATAATGGTTTAGTGGTGGAAAGGAATGCATGATGATAGTCACTCAAGTAAGTTGGTGGTTGGCACTGTTTAGTTGATTGGCGTGGGGCAGCTGGTTTCTGAGTGACAAGGGAAGGTGGTGCAGGTGAATGCTCAGATGGGCTTTCTGTAGGAAAGTCAAGAGGAGGAAATGCCTGAGGTAAAGGGAGTTGAGGTGAACTGCTGAGACAAGGAGTGACAGAAGCAAAGGGAAATATGTGTTCATAGAAGTGGACATCTCGTGAGATAATAATGGAGCGAGAAGCAAGATCTAATACAACACAACCTTTGACACCAGTTTTATAGCCAAGGAATACACATTTTCTAACTCTAGGATCCAATTTGGTGCGATTATGAGAGAGTGTTGATGCAAAGCATAAGGAGCCAAATACTTTGAGGGTGGACAAGTCTGGATGATTCTGATGCAAAATGAAATAAGGAGACACATGTTGAAGAAAAGGTGTTGGCAAGCGGTTGATGAGATGAACATCATGACTAATTGCATAAGTCCAATATAATTTTGGCAAATTGGATTGGAACAAAAGAGAACGGGCCACATTCAATATGTGTTGGTGTTTTCTTTTCACTATACTATTTTGCTGGGGTGTGTCCACACAGGATGTTTGGTGCAAGATGCCTTTAGAGGCAAAGTAGTCGTGCATACAAAATTCAGCCCCGTTGTCAGTTTTGATAATTTGAACGGTAGTATTAAACTGGGTTTGAGCAAAAACAATGAAATTGTGAAGTGCTTAGCGAGTTTCACTTTTGTTGTGTAGTAAGAGAACCCATGTATAACGAGAATAGTCATCTACAATTTCGAGAAAATATTTATGGCCATTGATAGAAGAAATGTGGTAAAGGCCCCAAATGTCAACGTGTAGCAGAGAAAGAATTTTATTAGAACAAGACTGACTCAAAGGAAATGGGAGACGTTTTTGCTTTGCATAATGACAAGAATCACAATGATCAAAAGATTTATTGGTAACAACGTATGGATGTAAATGCTAGACATGCTTGAGAACAAAATGAGAAAGATGTCCTAGTCTAAAATGCCAAAGATCAAAGGGTACATCAGATGATGAAGAAGCTAAAGTGCTTGATGCAGTGACCAAACAATGAGCAGTAGATTTATGAGGGAGAAAATATAGCCCTTCCCTTTCTTTAGCTAAACCAATCATCTTCCATCGTGGCAGGGTCATCAGGAAGCAGAATTTGCTCTGAAAGATTGCACAACAAAATAAAGAACGTGTAAGTTTGGAAACTGAAATGATATGAAAATTGAAATGTGGAATAAAGAGGACATTATGAAGAAGGAGGGAAGTAGAAACTCGTACTGAACCAGAGTGTGCTGCTAGGATGACAGAACCATTGGGTAAGTGGACGGATATAGGTGAAATTGGTGTAAGAGAGAGGAAATATGAAGAGTTGGAGCAAATGTGATTGGTGGCACCATTATCTAATATCCAGTAGCTGAGAATTGGTAGAGTGGAAGAGTTACCTGATGCAACATTGTTTAAGGTATGAATAGAAGGAGATGAGGCTTCTCGTTGAACCATTTGCAGCAAGGTTTGATACTGCTCAGCTATGAAACCAAGATGTGGCAGCCTACTAGGATGCTGTGTATCGGGAACCTGAGCAGGTGAATTACCTTGATCCATAGTTGCCTGAGAGACATTGTTGACGGTGGCCATATGACGAGGTTTGAAACCAGGGGGATAGCCATGTTTTTTATAACATGTCTCGATAGTGTGGCAAGGTTTCCCACAGTAGGTGCACTGCTTATGATTGGTATGCTCAGATCCTTTGAAAGAGGATGATTTGCCAGTCTTAGCAAGGAGAATGGTAGTGTCGGATGGGGTAGGGAAGAGTCCCAGCTCACGTTCTTGCTGAGAGACTAAGGAGAAAACACTATGAATGGGTGGAAGAGGATCATGCAGCATGATTTGTGACTTAACTGTAGAAAATCTGTCGTTGAGGCCCTTTAAAAAATGAATTACGTAGTCCTGTTGTTGATACTTGTGCAAAGTGACAAAGGCTCCACAAGAGCAGCGTGACTTACAGCTACATACAGGAGGTGGACAGAGATTGAGTAACTCATCCCAAATGGTCTTAAGTTTGGTATAATAATCGATTACACACATATCACCTTGTCTTAGAGAAAGGAGTTCATCCTGTAAGTCAGCAATGCGAAAGATGTCGCACTGTGCAAAACGGCTCTTTGGATCATCCCAAATGTCAGAGGCACGGTCAATCCACAAGATGCTCTGAGCTATTGTGGTCGAAATCGAACGCATAAGCCAAGCGACGACCATCGTATTGCACCTTTCCCATATAGAGAATAGAGGATCGCCTGATGCTGGAGCGGGAATGGTTCCATCAACAAATTGGAACTTATTTTTAGATTGAAGTGTCATTTTCATGGCGCGAGACCAAGAGTGATAGTTGGAGTCAACTAAGATCGGGGACACCAATACTAGAGAAGGATTTTCGTTTGGGTGGAGATACTAGGGGTTAGAAGGATTTTGGACGGCATTGGAGGCGTTGGAGGTGGCAGGGGAAGCGGAGGAGGATGAGTCTGCCATTGAAGGACAGATTAGCGCTTTGATACCATGCTGCAGAAATCTTCTTGCAGATATTGAGCCAGAAACGAGAAAGAGCATAAATGTAAGAGAAGGAAAGCAGATGAGAAGCTCGGAGATTGATGAAGAATTGTTATGTATATTCCTGCTTGCAACATGTGTATATATGTACAGAGATAGCAGACAACTGGCATCAACTTGCCAAGTACCTAACGCACAGCTGGAGCTAACTGCGTAGCTAACTTAGTTACATTGTAATAGAAAAGGAAACCAATATAGTTACATCCTAACAGCAATGGTTACAAATAGAAATTAGGCTAACTAATGATTAAATAATAAAATATCCGGAAGGCATGATGTCTAATAGGCATGGAAAGTGCAATCTCTATCTTTGACGGGGAGGATAAATCTATCTGCATCAGTGCTCTCAACTTTGTCATTTTAACACCATGCAAACCACAAGGTACGTACTGTTATATTTGACGATCTACATTTGATGATGATGATGATGATGTATTCAATGTTTTTTTCCATCCGTATAATTTCTCTCCCTCATATGGAAAACTTTACCAAATAATAATGAACAAATAATGCAGTACAAATCTTATAAACATATTTATTCTTTTAGAAACACCATTTTATTTCATTCAGAGACAAACAATGAGAATATTACCCAATATTTCTCAACCTTCCATCTATGTGCATTGTGATGGATGAATAAGAAGATGAAAGATATTTGGCTCATGAGCAAAAACCAAATTTTTCCAAGAGAATTTTGCTACTTTGATATGTATAAGTGCTGCAACGTATCAAATTAAATATACCAACACTGAAGTGAAAATTTTGTTCTTATAAGTATTGATATATGTACTCAACATAATGATTTGTGCAAACAATTTTGCAAACTTGATGTTACAAACTAATAATAATCACATATGTAATCATCATATAGATGCATCTACCAAATTTAATGAATACTTGTATGATTTATATGCTATTTGAATGGGCCCTTCCAAGTGCAATATATTTCCATAATAGAGGTTTTTCTTAGTTGAAAGTTTAGTGAGACGCGTATTTACTCATAAACATGCAAAGAGACTTGTTATGAATATTACGTGGATATTCATATCTCTTCATAATTTCTCATTATCTCTGGTATCCCTCTAATTTCTTCTATAATTATAGAATTGATTTACCTTAACATTGTAAAGTTATGCATATAAATAGAAGATATCCCTTATGTATTTTATACTTGATACAGCGAATAAGAACGATTCTCTCTTACTCTATAATTCTCTTCTTTTCCCTTATAATCTTCTTTCTTAATTTCATAACAACTTTGTAACTTAGTATTGTTATTTAACAGTATATCCTCTTTTTAGTATTGTTATCTAACAGTATATCCTCTTCAATTTTTTAATAAATGCCTAACATATTTATTAAAATTAGAATAGGTTGTTAAACCATTGGCTCAATTAAAAATGAATAAAAAGTTTCTAACTTTTTCTATATTTAAACCCATACTTTTAATGAAAAAATAGTCACATAAAAAACAACCGAAATTAAAAACTGGCAATCCTGAAAAACTATAACTAGTAATTCTTACTGGTAATATTAAAATTTTGCATTAAGTACTTTTTTTTTGGCAAACTGTAATAAGTACTTTTTATATCTTATAAATAAGGTCCAAGTACCTCTTTCCAAAATACTTCACATGGATTAAAAGGGTATTTTTATTTTTAAGTTTTATTATTACATTATTTTAATAAATATATAAAATAATAGTAAATTTCATCATTGTTAAAAAACTCTGGCTTCTAACAAAATGCTTTTATTCTAACCTGGCGTAGATTTAAAATTATGATTAAACATTTAAACTAAACATGATAAGAGGATTTGGGATATGATATTTTAATGACACACACAAGTTTGTCTGAAACAGGTCTCCTCGTTCACTTTTTTCTTTGTTTTTTTTTCTTCAAATTTTTTTCCTCTAATATTATTATTTTTATTTTTCTAAGCTTTCACAAAATCATTATCCTATTTTTATCACAATTTTAAATCATTTTCCTCAGAGAGCACTTGTTCATCTTGTGGCCAAAAAACCAAATTCATTATTTGTCATTATTGCATGGCACTTCTAGACTCTTCTTGCTCTCCAAATTGTGTATTTATTTGTGAGCAATTTTTATTAATTAAAATTCCAAAAACAAAAGTCAAGTACTATTCTGATAGTGATATATTATTTCTTATTCAAAGACGAGAAGAAAACAGCCAATAATGTCTTTTATATTCTTGTCTAATTTTGATATATATGCTCATTGAAAAGAAATTATGAACCATACTACAAGCTTTCTTTTTCTCTATAAATTTTTTTATTGGAGGTCATTTCCATGTACACGCCTTAAATTTTTCGATCACACACACAATGACACAAACACACACACATATATATATATATATGCGCGCGCGCAGTGATTATTTTTTAATGATTTATTCATCTTAGGCAGCTTTTCTGTGTCCTATTATTTATGCTAGTTTGATATGATGTAATTGATTTTAATGAAAATGGAGATAGAGATGAAGTTGGAGGTAGAAATGTATATGTACTTTAAAATTACGTTTGATATGCCATAAAAATGAAGATAGAATCCATATATTTTATTTATGAATGTTGATTTTTTTTGAAAATGTAAAAAAAATACTATTTTACCCTTAATCAAATTATAAACTAAATAAGAATAAAATTTGGTCCAAAAAATTTGGGCTCCATGGAACCGAAATGAATTCCATAGGTTTGGATATAGAATTAAAATTGATGGCTCGTTTTGTATGCTGGAATTGATTTTAGTGAAAATGGAAATGGAGATGGACATTGAGATTGAGATGGAAATGGATATAAATATAAAAAAATGAGGGGCCAAAAAATCAATTCCATGGAATTGAATACAATTCTATGGGTTACATCATGGAATTCATTTCTACCTATTTTGAATTCCATTTTCAATTACATCCCCCAATTCCACCATAGCAAACATAGGAAATGAATTCCATTTCCAATTCAACCTCTCAATTCCACTATACCAAACAAAGCATGAGTGTTTTTGTGGAATTGGATTCTATATGAAATTGTAATTCCATCATACCAAACATGTCTACATCATCCAGCTTTCCATTTCCACTGTACGAAACGGACTCTTAGTATATTTATGTTGGGAAGAATCCTATTTATCTTCAAATTTTTGTTGTTTCTGCTTTTATAATTATATATTTGCAACTTCAGTGTTTTTTTCGTATTAAACTCTGCCACTCATAAATATAACTCAGGTTAGATCTGTGATTTGTTTGATATTTTTTGGCCGATTGTGATTTGTTTGATTCCATCTCAATTTAAAATATTTTACAGATGTGAGGTTGACTGCGATTTGTTTGATTCGAGAGCTTATTTGGATGTGAGGTTAAAAATAATTTTTACAGATTTCGAGGTAAAATCTGGGGTTCCATTTGTTTTACCCGTTTGCACAATGGGTACGTTTACCGAGACACTTTTCCTCTCACATAAACTGCCTCGGAATCTGTGTCCGTTTTTCCAACGGGCTATCCAAACGGAGCCAAAGGTGAAACCTATATTTTGAAAAGTGATTTATGTTTGCGAAGTTATTAGCTTTTATGAATTCCGAGGCAAAAAAATGGGTAGGAAAGAGAAAGAAAGAAAAAGTAGAAAAAAGAAAACCTAAGTTTCAAACTGAGGTTTTGTAACCAAAATAGCTTTTGGGAAAAAAAATTTGCTTGGACAAAACTTCGGCTCGTTTGGTACACTGGAATTGATTTAGGTGGAAATGGAGATGGAGATGGAAATGAAGATGGAAATGAGGATGGAAATTGGTATAAATATAAGAAAAAAAATGAGGGGTCAAAAAATCAATTCAATAGAATTGAATGTAATTCCATGAGTTACATAATGAAATTCATTTTTACCCATTTTAAATTTCATTTCCATTTCTCATCCCACCCCTCAATTCCACCATACCAAACATTAGAAATGAATTCAATTTCCATTTCCACCGTACCAAATATAAAGTTTAAATGTTCTCACACCATAAAATTTAAAATAAAAAATAAAAAAGTAAGCAGGTACACATCCATATCGAGGCGAACAAAAGCAAGTCCCGAAGGTACACTTATTATTAAAGTAGTTGGACATCTTTGTGAATTAAAAAAAAGATAATTTTAATAATTAAATTTGACGTAAAGAGTTTTTAATACCATAAAATTTGTGAAGGAGCAAATTTACATGTAACATTATAAAAATGATGCAAAAACCAGCACCGTAAACACAACCAAACGTCCTAACGTAAAATTTAATTGTTAAAATTATATCTTAATCCAAAAAAAATTGTTTATAAATATTTGAATTTATGTATATGACTAAGATCGTGGTACTTACTTTTTGTGTATAATAAAAATAGATTAAATACTTCTGAGCAATAAAATTTTTAATTAAACAAGTATTTTTGGAGAATTTTCTATTACAAACGAGATAATTAAATCCAGGCCTTCCTTTAAACTGATGGAGACAATGGATGAAAGGTAAATGGTAAGTTCGGAGCCAATCAAGTTCGGATTGTCGAGGGATAAAAAATTAAAAATAGTTAAATTCTCAATTTCTCGTATTCAAATATTAAATACCAATTCAATATATTGAATTATTGGTAAAATAATTATATACTTACCAAACATTCTTTAACATGTTAACATCATAGTATCAATTTTATCATCCATTTATTTCATAGTCAAATAATAACTAAATATTCTTCTTAACAAAAATATCAAAATAGATAAATCATAAAAATATTCATACCTATAATTATATAATCATTAAACTAATAGTCATCAACACGAAATTCATCATTAAAAAAATAAAAAATACAAATAGTGTTGATTTGAATGCGAATTTTTTTTTAAAAAAAACGTAACTCAACAAATTCAACAATCTACCGAGTTGACCGAATTGCACTTGAGTTGCATCGAGTTACCCCAAATTGCCATAACTTCAAGTTATCCATGTACTCGAATTGGTTACATGGCTAGATTGTCGGACTGATTGACAAACTACATAAACAAAAATATTGTGTTTTCAGTCTATTCAATTGTTATTAGTTTAACAAACTAGTTAGAGATTAAAATAAGATTTAAAAATAGCAAGCATGTCACAAAATGGCATATTTTTGGTTAATTAGTTTCTTTGATATATGAGGCTTAATAATATTCTCTGAATAACAGAAAAACATAATCATGGTGCTAATGAAAAATATATTATTTTAGTGATACAACAAATAGAAAATACTATTCCTCGGAGCATACAGAAACATAAGAAGTTATAGGAAAAGTTTAATTTAAATCCATAAAAAGTGAACTACTTGAACTGATTAGAGGGGAACTAATTTCAGGTTAATTCATAAATCATAACAATAATTTGCCCTAAAATAAATAAATATAAAAAATAATAATATGCTTGTACATAAGTAAGCTCCTCAATCAATCATTTGGCCCCTCCCTCAAAAGAAAAATCTCAGTCTTCTCATCTCTCTCTAT
>JANTPZ010049530.1:0-11350 GCA_025593235.1 Vachellia pachyceras | reverse complement strand
CAACTCCACCCTTAGGGGGTATATATACAACTCCACCTCCTCAATGGACGGTGGAGATCTATCCGATCCTACGGCCTATATTCGCCTTCCAGAATTCTCCTTAGAAATATCTAGATATTTACACATGTGAGAAATGTGTGGAGAATTCTAGAGAAACCTAGAGAAAGCTAGTATGTACAAGTGCTTTCAAGGAGACTCTAGAGAAATCTAGGGTTCTCTAGAGAGTCCGTGACATTTGGTAGCATTTTAAAAAGAAACATGAAAGTGAAGAGTAATGATGTCTTTAAACAATATTTTCATATTTCAAGGACTGATTTGGAATTATTGAAATTTAGCATTCTGATTGTATTTTTGTGTTATTTTTCCCTTTTTAAATTTTAGCCTATTTTTATTATCTAACGTATGAAAAATTAAACAGTGAGCTAAATACTTTTTTGCAAGAAATTTTAGTGGTGAGTGAAACCGTTATTATATATATATATATTATATCTAAACATGTTGAATATTGCATCGAAGCTCCTGCGAGCATCTTGAATATATTATATCTGACGACCATCGGAATTCAATCCGTGCGGGCTGCGGGTTTGGAAGGGACAGAAAGATGGGAGACGGGATGTGTCGTGTAGAGGTAAGTGGTTGAAGCTAACAACCATGATGGCTGACAATTCACAGCCAAGCCACACTTTACCCTGTCATATATTCATGATGTAGGTAAATTATGTCATCAAGAATGTGAGAAGAAATGAACTTCCATATCAGTATAACTCCGACATGGTTCTGCATAAGTTTTGAAATTTTAATATATAATTCAGTCACTTACGCCATGCCAAATTTCAGCGACTGTCGATCCAAGCGCGAAATGCCATCTTTGTATCCTCAAGCCAAAGGAATCCTGTATGCACTTAAAGTCAAAGAGGGGTTGATGTTGCCATTGCTTCTAGATCACCACCTGCTGATATAGCGAGAACATTTCTTGATAAATCGAGCATCAAATCAATGTTTGTTGCTCAGGTGTGTGCATTGAATCATGCTCTAATCTCTCTTTTCCTTTTTCTGTTCATTGATATATCATCATCTTTGATGCACTGAGAAAAAGATAAAGTTGAACACTGGCTTCTGCAGTAAGAGATAAGTGATAAGCTTGCTAAGCTGAAAAAATTTAACTTCTAAAGGTTTTGGTTGTAGGCCTTTTTGTCTACCCTAACCTTCCCTTGGGATTCTTTTTCCCATAATATAAGTTACTTTAAGAGTAATTAATGATTATTTACTAACTTATCCCTGTAATTAATGTTTAAATGTGACTCATTGTATTATTTTCTTTCTTTCTTCATCATTATTAGGGGTAAGAGTGGAATATTTTTTTTGATTTAAGACACACTTGTTGAGTTAGCTATTATTTCTTAATTTCAATGAGATGGTTAAAAATGATTTATATTGTGGACCCGACAGAGTCATAAATATGTCTTTACACCCAAAAAGATTGTTTCCTAAACTAACTGGAATCTGTAACTGGATCTAATGAGATATTTGCGTTTATCAATTTTAATTTGTTTTTTTTTTCTTCTTGTTGTTCAAGAAATATTTTCGAGTTGGACACACAAGACAGATCATTTTCAGAGAATTCATTCAAGGACTGGGGTTCCATTTAATTCTATATATGCTATTTTTTGATGACGAGAACAGGAACATCCAAGCGGTGTTAAAAAAAAACTCCTTTCATTTTTCTTTTTTTGTGCAACTTCATTTTTCTTCTCAACATTTTCCTTCACGTTTCCATTGTTTCCAGTATTGGTATTACATTGCAGAATTGCTATTTTATTTGATGAATTGTAAAATTCTGAATCATCAATTATCAAAGATCATGAGCTAGATATTTCCAACAATAATTTCAGGTAAAAAAAAAAGAATATTTCCAACAATAATGCATGTGAACAGACATGCAATTGAACTTCTGTGTAGAAAACATAGTAATTGATGAACTCAAGTATTTCATATAATCTATGGAGGTGTGTCCATGTCATTGGTATTCTCACACACCATCACCTCTGTTATCAGTTGCAATTCGTTCTGTACATTGGACGCCTGAAGTTGTTAAGTAAGAGGGGGCTGAGTTTACTAGTATGTCTCTCTGCCATTCTCACCCTTATATTTAATTCTTGGGTCATTATTATCCCTATAAATTTAATGAATTTTGATTTTAGTTGCTAAATTTAAACTCAAGCCAAATGCTTATGAAACTCTAGAAGCTAAAACTAAGAAAGATCGAAACCAAAATTCAATCAATTTGTATTGGCTATCAATGATATTAACTCTTATTTATTTATTTATTAAAAAATCAAGTGTTGTTTAAGGTATCAACTGGAGGATGAGATGATTCCAGCAACACAGTGAGCTCTTGCTAACAGCCCATTTGGTTCAGTGCAAATCAGTGGCGGGAATAGGAAAATCAAGATTTTCCAGTGGCGGTTGCTGTTTGGTTCAACAATGGAAATGGAAAACGGATTTCGGCGGTGCCCAATTTTCATACGAAGGTGGGAACCTCTCTTCCCATCTAAAACATTGGGAAAGCAAATTCATTAATGCGATGGAAGACAGCAAAAGACGTATTTGCCCTGACATGCCATTGCAAAAACTTTGCTGCCGGAGACGAAAAGAAAAGAGGAACAGAGTATAATCACGATTTTCCATCTACAGATTTTGGTTGTTGTGAGATACACATATATAATTATATTATAATAAAGCTTTGAGCACCTTTGAATGGAAGAACGAAGAACGAAAAACGAAGAAAGAAAGAAAAACGGCGTCGAAGAAGATGGGCTCATCCTCAGCTTATTCGAATGGGCTGAGAATGAGGTGAAAATTCACCTCATCCCATGTAAATATATATATAATTAATAAACATATATTAAATACATATATAAATATATAATTAATAATAAAGATATATATAATTAATAAATATAAGATATTTAAATATTATATAATTAAATCTTAAAGCATAAATATAAATAAGTTAAAATTTTATCAATAAATACTTATATTTATAAAAACATTTTACATTTATCATTAAGGGCAGTATAGTCATTTGATACAATTTTCCTACTCTCTTTCCTACAATTTTAACTCAACTAAACAAAAATTTTCCCATCAACCTATTTTTCATTGCAGTGCCAACCAAACAGCACACCCTAAAAAGTTTTCCATTCCATTCTCTTCCATTCCCTTAAATTCCTTGAAATTCATCCAACCAAACGGGCTGTAAGTATGCAAAGTTGCAGGATTGAGTTGCTCCGGTTGATGAGTAGATATCTTCTCAAAAATACCCCAAGGTCCCATACGGGATGCATTATAAGTGTCTTGAAATCATCAAAGTACTGTAAAGTTTTATTTGCCTTAATTATAAGTATGTTTTGATGTACACTAGTCAAATAATACCAAGTTATCAACTTTGATCCTTAATAAAAAATATAGTTAACTTTTATTGGACAGATTAAAGAAGTTAAATACATTAGTCAAAAATATTTATATTTATCATTTATCTAAACTAATATAAAATATACTTCCTCTCTGTGGCCGATAGAAGTGTTCTGCGGCCCGAAATTTCCTTATTGTTGGCGCCAGCAATTATGCTCCGGCTCACTGTTTTTAACCGTTAGATCATCTAAAGCCAACACCAACTCTCTATTTACTTCTTCCAATTTTTATAATCTCTCAGAGAAATTAGCTTGTATCTTCTTATTCTCTGAACTCAAATGCATGATATGCACTTTTTTGCAAGCAAATTAGACTTGAGATCTTCATGGACTTTCCTCAATTCACATATCTCTTCAGACTTTAGATGCAATTTATGGGCCTGTTTCTCTGTCTGCTGCATAATCTCTTTAAATTTCAGATATTCTTCAATGCGAGCATTCTTCAAGCTCTCAACAAGTTCTGATTTAACTTGACATTCTGCCTTAAGCTTCTCCACCTCTACTTTGAGGTCATCAAATTCTCTGTAGACACTACCCATTTGCCTCCTTGGAATGTGGATGTCTTCCCTAATGATAGCACAACAGAATATATTAAATTATCATTATATGAACTGTTCCATATGCTAGACACCACCGCCACTAAAAGAGTGGGAAACCACTGGAAGGAGGAGGTTAATTGTATCATAGACAGTTTAATGAATTTAACCGTATCTAAGAGGCACATAAAAATCATAATGGCCGGTAACTTGAATCTTAAGGTGAGTTAATATTAAATTAGCAATCAATACTGCTATTTATTTTAGGGGATTTGATCTAATCAAAAGAAGCTAAATCAGTGGAGGCAATGTTTTGCTTCTTCAAATCGCAGAATGGACCAGAATTTTGTCAAATAAAGATCACATATGCATGGAGGGAGAGAAACTCTTCCTTCTAATCTGCATATAATATAGACCAAAAGGAATAACCTAAAATAAGCAATCTAGCAAATGACGATCCCTTCCTGCTGTTTAAAATTACCCAAAAAAATGGATTTGCTTAAAATTGCCCAGAATCACCTCAAGGAAAGCTATATGTCAAATGATGTTCACACAGAACCAAAATATTGCAACCCTTGAAATATCGTCAAAAAATTCAAAATCCAATCACACAAGCCTAATATACCTGAAACCTTAAATAAGGGAGGTTTAATATCCATTTGTATGCTTCGAGTATTAATTCTTAAATTACATGGTAAAACTTGAATACAAGAAAGGTACAAAATGATTCAGATATGGCGTGAAGTCCGAAAGAATTAGATTTAGACTGTGATGCACATGGTAACCATACTGTGTTGGGGCTCTTCTTTTTCGTTTCTTTGTTCAGCGGATTAATAACGAAAGGGCTCAGAATCAACGAGAAATATTATCCAATTCAGATGAGGAACTTACCTATAAATGAAAAGCGAGAGAGGAATGTGACAGCTTTAAAATTTGAATCAGTTTCTTAACAACCGAACAGGAGGAGGAAAGGGACCAAGAAGACGTTACTCTAAAAATGCGAATGGATGCTTAGGATGAGAAATCTATAAAGTGACGATTCTCTTACTGACATTGAGTGGAACATACCTTTCGAAAGAGGCATTGATGGATCTGGAAGAGAGACAGTGAGTTGCTCAAGCAAGATTTGGATGTTTGGAAAGCGGGAAGCGACCAGGGGTATGGAAAATTTGAAAATAGCTTTGGGCCTTTGTTCTTGGGCTTCTCAGCTTTTTTTTTGGTCAAACAAAGTATTACAGGGACTGATTGGCTAAAACGAACTAATCCACAAAGTCATTAGTTCAAATCCCACTATCGATATAAAAATTTTATTGTGGGTAATTTGTAAGTGCTCTCTGAATCCAGAGGCATGCCTTGATAGTAATAAGCTACCGGGACCCAACTCAGCTCAACTTCTTTGTACCAAAAAAATAATAAAACAAACCAATTCCATTTAAATCTCCCAATTAGTAATGAAAATTGAGTTTAACGAAAGATGTTAGTCTTTCATAACACAATTAGTTATGATTTAAATCCTAATTGAAAGAGATGCGCACATTAAGTATCCGATAGAACATCAAACATAATGATATCTGATGAGAAGACAATTATCCTTAAAAAAAGTCCTTAGTTGAACTCCCTTAACAAGCTTCAATTGAGAGATATTTTGAAAAGGCGAGTTACAATATTTTTAAAAAGCAGTAAGTAGAGAATTTAATAATTATTTTTTTTGCGGTCTAATGATAATAATACTCAATTGGAAGAATTTCAATTGAGAGAGATTCAAGGTTTTTTTTTTTGTAAAAAAAACCCTTCAATGAATTATAAAATGGTGACGAATCACATTATCTATAACCCATAAATATGATAACTCATCTCAAATTTTTTATGTAAATTCACGTAACTCATTCTAGTTAACATTACCAATACATCAATTTACTATTAACAAAATCTACGATAACGTAAATTAATTGAAAGTTATAAATGGTGACGTAGATATGGTATGCTGAAGATTTTTAAAATACCATTATCTCTTGACTACTAAATTTAACATAGCAGATAACCACATGAGACTGCTTAATGGATGTAGCTATATTGGGGTAACAATAGATATATATGGCCAAAAAATAAAACAAGATACACACAGCAGGAATGTTTTATGCTTTTTTAGAGTTGTCATCGTTGCCAGTTTTTTTCGAAGCCCTGTTTCTTTTGAGTCCCGTATCACACCAAGTTTTCATCGTTTGATTTTCACATTGCAGTGATTGAGATTTTCCTTAACAGAAGATATCGAGTTGTGATTTGCTCATAAAAGAAATTTTAGCTTTAGATGGAGGAAATAATTTACATTGGCTTGGAAACGCTTAAAATAAGTAATTTTATTTATACAAAACATAATTTTTCTCACGTATATTTTATCTGTTCTACATAAAATGACTTAAAATAAATCGATTCAATAATTATTATATCTGAAACTAGAAGGCTTCACGACATATAGTAAACATTTTTTATCTTGATATGTTCAGAAATTTCTTTTCATTATTTTTTTGCCATTATGCAAAAATGGATTATAATTGTTATCAATAATAAATCATTATTAATTTTTAATCTTCCCATGCATCCCAAGGGAAAATAAGTCTAGTTTCATTTAAAAAGTAGAACAGGAGAATTGTGTATAGTAACTTCTACATATTTACTTCAAGTGTCTGACATACAGAACAAATTTCACTTTTCACCTACAACGGACTACCAAATTGTATGAAACAGTAAAAAGAAACATCAAGAACCATGCCTTTTGCCCGTGGAAATAGTTCAAATTGCAATAGACAGTACATCAGTAACCAAAATTCAGGCTTTATTTTTTGTTACTAGTGAATATACCTTAAAGCTAAGTAATGAGTTAGTCAATCACAATTCATTTGAAAAAGCTTCAAACACTTTTTGGGAGAAGCAGTTGTTCAAGCTCCTTGCAACTCCTGGTAACTGGCAATAAAATCATGTAACATTTCTTATAAGAGCAATTTTTTATGAAATGAAGGATAAAAAAGAGTAGATAAAACGCTCAAATTCGATCAGGGCAATTAAAACTAGAAACTAATCCATGCCATTGATCTTTGTGCCTAATTTCCACATCAATGATGCACTTTAAATGAACAACCCAAAAACAAGAGAAGAGATTCTTGCAATAACTGACTAGAATAATAATTTAACAGGGAAAAAATGCGGTTCTACCATCTCTATGGCTAGTTTTTTAAATGCATCATGATTATGTAACCAACTATTTAAGCATTCTGGTGTCAAGTTTGTGATTTGGGCGGGATGTTTATTAGGATCTCATATTTATAGTTATAAGAGACAATTAAAGATACAGTGACGTAAACAGAAATCAGTCCAAAAATATGTCATAACACAGCAGGCTAAAAGTCTACCTCTAGATCCTTGATTGCGTTTTCTCTAGTTCATAACACAGCAAATAGCATGATATATCCTGAAGAAGAACAAGATCCTTTCTCTTCCTAAGGTAGTCAGGGAAAGCCCTTGTCATTAGCGCAACACTGCAGAAAGAAAACCATGTTTCAAGAACCAGACAAGTTATATGTATCTTGACCTATTCAGTAAAAAAAGAGAGCTTTTCTAGAGAAATGAAAAATATTTTGAAAGACAGAAATTGTGAATTATTTCTGAAAGGTGACAATAGACTGCAAGACTAGAAATTGTGGAGGGATATTGTGGGACAAATCAACCTTTTATGTTTTGCTGATAGACGGTAGATAGGGGTGGCTGATTGTTTTGTGGTTTTTTATTTTGTTTTCTTTTGTTCTATTGTATTGTTTTGACTTATTTTTACTCCTCGTTTCTCTTCCAAAAAAACCAAAACATAATTAGCTCCTATACAGAGCTAAGTCTCACATCATCTTCTAAAATTCAAAGAAAATATTAAAAATTAATCACATCTATCACTAATTAAATATTAGCACTAATCAGTGGCTAAAGCTAGTAGTACGATGAGTCTGCCATTACCCCAAATAGAATTCACCAACTTAACATGTTTAATACTTCAGATTTACAGTTTACAATTTATACGTTGTTGTTTAAGATGTCGATGGTCAAGGCAAATGCAGATAAGCTCATTAAAACAGCATAATGGAAAAAATAACCAAAATCCTCAGTAAAACACAGACCTACAAAATCTGCAGCATACCCCTGCCAACCCAGTATCATAAAACCTGTAAAATACAACAAAATTTACTTATTTACTCATGCATTAGAAACAAAAATTAAGGTAACACCAGCAAGGAGAAATTCAAATGCAACCCAAAGAGTTATAATGATCATTAACGAATAACGACCAAATTATTAAGGAAGCTGACAGATTAAACTGTAATGTCAAGAGAGGAACCTACCAGAACTTGGTTATGAAACTCCATTCCGTTTCAACCATAGCCACAGTAAAAGCTATCAACACTGCATAACACTGGAATATGCCATCGAAAACCTAAAATCGCACTCATAACAATGAGAAACAAAAAAGCGAAAACCAGATAAAGTAAAATTGAACTAACACACATAAGGGAAAACAAATGGTACAAAGGGAGAGAAAGGAAAAGGGAACGCACATCATATCCGTTCAGGAAGGAGTGCACAACAGAGAGGACATTGACGGCTATGCAAAGGATGGCGGCCAAACAGGTCAATACACTGAAGCACCTACACGTTACCAAGAAAGGATCCAGTCTAGCTCTAACCCAGGTGCTCGACGACGAAGCTCCGTGAACGTCTCTTCATCACAGTTTCTAGGCATTTTCTTGAGCTTCCTCAGATGAAACAAAGAGTGCTACTTTCCGATTCGCCAAATAAAACTTGCATTTTCTCAAGCTTTCCAATAAAATGTTCGTCGAAAATGGTTTGTGAGTTATTCATGATAGAATCTCCGAGACAGAAACAAGCATACCCAAACATATAACACACATAAAAGGACAAACTTGTTTGATACATCAACATAACAATAAATTGTTAAGCAGGGCAAAGAATAATACTCCATACTTGGATAGATCTTCTTCATGTGTTCACGTCGTCATGACACTCAAACCAATATCAACTCCATGAGAATAAATGTGCCTTCACAATGGACTTTCATAATTAAGGTAGCTAATGGCAATTAATTGCCATAAACTAGTTTGCCGAAGAAAGAATAATAGAAGCTAATTTACTTTTGTTTTTGCCTTTTGTATGATTCATCTCGTTTTATTTGTCTTGTTTGCGTGTATGTGATATAAGTTGGTAAGTTAGATGATTGAACTATTGGAGAGATATATCAAGAATCATTTGGCACAGCTAAGTACCTACTACGCTTGACATAATATATGTCGTCAATGTTTGGCATTGAAAGAACAATAAGAACAATTTGGGGGTCATGGCTATGATAATTTTGATATGGTTGTATGATATCCATGTGTGTGTGTATATATTATATGTATATTTAATTATATATATCTTATTTTGTTTGATGTGGTTTAGAGATAGAAAGTTGTTATAGGACCACCCATAAAGAAAGCTAAGTTGATTATGGGTGGTTCCAATATGATTATTTGACTATACCTTTTTGCAAAATGATTTAAGGCTTAAATCCTTCAAGCTAAAAGCTAAAAGTTAGATGCCCTCACTTTGCCAACACTGCTCTTAAAAGGTTGTCTCCTTCTTCGCTAATCACCACCAAACCCTTCTCTTCACTGCGGCAATACTCTCCCCGTCACACTATCCTCCTCCCTTGAGGCGCTGCCACCACCCCACGATTTGTTGTTATGGCCAACTCTACTAAACCTTCCAAGTTGACGGCCCCTTCCACCACCACTCGTGCACCAATTTCGACCCGATGGAAACTTAATAGTTGGAAGAACAAGAAGGCTCTGCAGCTTCTTGAGTACCATGATCAGAGAGGTTGATCTGGCATCCAAACCATTGAATCTTTCTGTTTCATTATGCTAGTCAGAAAGGCCAGAGCGCTTGAGGTTAAATTAGTTTAGGCCACCATGGGCAAGGCTTTACCAATTCAATCCAAAGATTGTGCTGAGAGCTTTAAGGAATTCAATGCCAATTACAATCATGACACTTTCTGTGATATTCTTCATATGGGTGCCATCCTAATGTTTGGCGGCCAAATGCCTGTTATAAAGTTTTTTTTCATGATTACCTTTCCACTGCAAATTGGTGATTTTACTTCCCCCTATCATATCAAACAATAAAGAGACGCATATGAAAGGGGTTAACAATAGTAGCAGAAGCCCTCTCACATTCAGTAATAAAAGGTTGATAGCAGTAAATTCTCACATCCTGGGTAGTGTAACACTCCTTATTTTACCTTTTTAGTTTCATATTATATCATTATTGAACCACTCTAAGGCCTTACACAACTTAGATTGACCAAAGAAGTGAGATTGAAAATGTCACTTTGAGGTTACTCTTCATTTGGTTAATTTCTATATTTCTGGCGCAACTTTAAAAATTCATAACTAATTCCACAAAAATCAAAATTGAGTGGTTTAAGTCTTTGAATAAATCTTATGAAGTCCTTAACAGGGTAAAAATATCTCCTTGATCAATTCCTTGACCAATTAACACAGATTATTGCATGAATAACACTGTTCATTTGGTCATTTTCATTTTCTAGATTTTTACTTCAACTTTGGAAAATCGTATCATTTCATCTACACATCCAAATTTAGTAGACTTTAGCTCATTTTAAAGCTTGGAATGTGTAGTATTTAACTGGAAAATTTCATGTCAATTGGACTTCATTTGCTATTTTTCACTGTTACCTTAACTTTGTTCTTTAATAAGGGCTTTGGACCCTTTTTGAGGTTCATTTGCATGCTTCCTTTTTTCCCCTTATTAGGTTCCTATGCTTGGACTATATATACAGCACATATCTCAAGCTTTACAGTATAGAAAATTAATTTACAATAATCCAAAGGTACATATGGCCAAATTACACAATATTCCACTTGGAGCATACCTTTGATCTCTTTCATCCTTGCTCTTGTAATTGCCCCTAAAAATTTTGTTATGGGAGAATGAGATTCAAAGAATCCCAATGGCAATTATCTCTAATTAATACATTAATATGCATAACTATTATTGAGCATTACAAAAAGGTTATGAAACTTTATCATGCAAAACTAACCTTACGACTTCATATTCTCAAAAATTTTGCCATGGCATGTTATCATCATCAAATCTCAAACAAAGAGTTGCATGTCAATACATCAAAGAAACAAACATTACATGGCAAATGCATAATCACAATCAATAACAATATAAATGTAAAAGTTAGAGAAATTGCTACCTCATTTGCTTAAACTCCCT
>JANTPZ010049529.1:0-13304 GCA_025593235.1 Vachellia pachyceras | reverse complement strand
TTTTGGTCAACTGTTTGACTCTTTGACTTTGACTTTGACTTTGTCAAATGACCAAAATGCCCTCACACTTTTTCTTAATGACCAAAATGCCCTTTCACGGTCTAACTTTTCATAATTTCCCATTTTGCCCTTAACCTTTTGGCCCTTGATCTATTGGTTTCTGATTCCTGGGGCAACTTCCCAGGAGGTCACCCATCCTGAAATTTCTCCAGGGTGAGCACGCTTAACTTTAAAGTTCTTACCGACTTCCATCCACCGGACAAATCTGATTCTGCAACTTTCGGCCCAACAGCGTCAACTTTTTCCATACTTTCTATCAGTGGCCTCTAACTTGATTTTGGACTACTGGTTTGGCCATTTTATCAAATGACCATACTGCCCTTGGTCATTATACTTAATGACATTTATGTCCTTGGCTTATATTCTTAGAAATCTCAAAGCCTTAGGACTAATCTGATCAGGGTCTCTTAATTCCACTGACATCTCCTTTTTCTGTACTTTTATTTCTGGGCCTTGTCTTATCTTATAACTATCGATTTGGCCTCTAGAAAAGGTGGATATTACACATAGTGATTAAAAATCCTTAAAAAGGAGAAATAAAATATTTGGTTCATTAAAAACTAGGGAACCATGTAAAAATCGGTGAATAAAATTATTTTAAATAAGCTAAGTATGAAAAATTCAATTACAAATTATAATATAGAAATTAAATGAAATTTTTGAATGCTACTCAATAAACACTAGAAACATATTTGAATTCACACTGGTTTGATGGAAAAAGAAAAGCTCATACCAACGAACAATAATACAAAATGTTTCATGTAGTTTGACAAATAGTTGAATTGCATGGTTTTCATTCATTTATGTTTGAAGTGAACTTGTTCTATACAATTCTCCATTAAATTAAATAAAAATTTTCACATGATATTTGTCATTGTGGTCCAATACTCTTTTTGAGGCATATTTAATTTAAATGATTCCACTAGGCCTCAAAATTATCCAGGGAGATTTAGACTCAGGTCCAAAATAAGTAAAATATTAGTATTAAGGTGAAAATCTCAAAAGATTTTCGAGAGTAATATTGTCCTAAAATATTTTTAGATTCAATTTTGCCTTTTAAGTTTTAAAAGGAGTAATGTCACCTCGATCAATGTGAAAAATATTAGCCGTAAAAATTAATTTTTAACATTAATGTTTATTTTCAATGGTTAGAGTGACATTGCTCCTTTTTTTTTTAATATTTTCAAGGTGAAATTGAACTCCCAAAATTTTTTTGAAGTAATATTATCCATGAGTGAAAACTTCCTAAACAAGTTTGCGCCCAAAAATTTATATTGTTAAACTTAATAAATATCAAGTTACTTGTCATTGTGGTCCACTACCTCAATGAATAAATACCAATTTTTTTAATTAATTACTCTCAAACTACCCATCATTTATACTTTGATCAGCTTCTTCATGTATAAGTTTTGCCCAGGAATCTAGCCACGCGAGATTGAAAATTTGACAAACATCCAAATCCTAAATCTTACCGATAACAATTTGCAAGGAAAGAAGTTTAGTTATAAGATTTTGTCTTGGACCATGTGTGTTTTTGTTTTATTTCTCAGCTGAAAAATAATTTTAGAATCAGATTTAGCTTTTAATTTAATTTCTCCATTTATTTTAAAGAACTGTAAAAAGATTACCAAAAAGTTTGTGTTCATTGTAAGAATATATAAAATGAGAAATAAAATAATTCTGGATCATTAAAAAACCCCTATAGCCTATCAATATTTTGTGATGTCTCTATGATGCGTCTGTTTGTTATATAATTCCGTTTATGAGAAGTACATCTATTTATTAAATCTAGTTTTTTTCTTTCATGTCCCTATCTTAGTTTAAGACTAAATATCTATGCGTCCACCAAAACCATATTTAACCTAAGTTTAAAAATTATTTTTAAACATGCCATAGTTAATAATATTTGATAATTTTTGTGAAATAGGGTAAATTTAATATTAAAGTACTGACAAGTTTGGAGTTTAAAACTAAACTCATGTTTTAATATTTTATTTTTCAAAATCTTGAATTTCAAATTAAATCATTATTTACTGTACTACAAGTGTAATTTATTATTATCTTAATTTTTTCATTGGGTGATTTTTACAAATTGTTAAAAAATATTTTTTATATCTTTCTCTTCTGCATTGAAATAAGTATTGCTTTAAATTGAGGAAAAAGTATTACTTGAAATTCTTTGATTATGTTTAACAAAAGTTTTAGACTTAAACAGTCAAGAATTAACAATATTTGATAGTTCTTGTATGATAAAGTAAGTTTACACCACTAGTTGAACCATTTTGAGCTCAAACTTGTTTAATGAAAAAAGATCAAACTGATGAACAAAAGTATGTGATGTTTTAAATAGTTCGACAAATAATTGAATTGCATTCTTATGTACGTACAGTTTATGAAAATAATACTACCTGTTTTATTTTCTTTTTAATGTTCATACACTTATAACAACGATATTAGCTATCGGTTTTATATTATATATACACATTAAGCATATTATATATTGTATGAAAAATTATAGCCCCTTTTATTTTTCTATTTACAAGTCTACTAAATTTTTCACCGATAGTTGATGTTAATCAATTGTACCTCGATGCCAAACTCTTTACAACGAGACTATTAATTCTTATTACCATTCTATTTTCTAATATTTTCTATATGAAAATACATTTAAATTTTTATTTCATTAATTTTGTGCATATTTATTTATTAGGGGCTTAAATACAGCTAGTGATTTAAAGTCAAATAATAACAAAAGTTCATAAATTGATGTTACGGAAGTCTATGATTTTCTTTCCCCCTTTATATATTATTTTCTGCATTAGAGTAGAACTAAAATGAGATTTTGTTTTTCATCATTTCAATCACTCATATTGTAAATTCATACAATTGGAGTTATATATAATTTATGATTATATTTTTTGAGTTAAAAGGGCAGGCGCTAATGGCTTGAGTTTACAACAGCGGGATCGAACCCGCGACCTTCTACTTGGGAGATACAATACCACTAGGCTACAAGACCTTGTGTATATAATTTATTATTATAATTCCAAAATAAAATAAAGATAAGATTGTGAGGTGATGCGACAACTTGAGATTAAAACATGGAATTTTTTAATTAATTACGTTTAAGATACCCGGCATTTATACTTTGATCAATAAAATAGCTTCACGATTTATAACTTTTACCCTAGAATTATTCCGAGTCGAAAGGTAAGAATTTTAATTATATGACGTCTTAGATAATGTGTCTGTTTTAATTTTAAAATAAGATGATGCTTTTGATTTTATTTTCTCCATTCATTTCAAAGAACCAGAAAAATCTTGTCAAAAAGTTTGCGTTCATTGTAAAAATTGCTTATAAAATAAATACGATAATTTTCTGATTAAAAAAACCTTATGGCTTTCAATATTTTGTAATCTGTGTATGATGTTTGTTTGTTATATAATGCGATTTATGTACATCTATTTATTTGAACTCCTACCAATATTGTTTTATTCTCTTATTTTATCCTTTTCTATTATTTTCATATCCCTATATTAATTTAAGATTAGATATCAATGCACATGCATAAACCATATCTTATTCTTTGTTAAAATTGAAATAGGTGAAATTCCATTATCTCTCTTCAACATTTCTACTTTAAGAATTGTAGTTTTACAAAGGAACAATTTGAATGGTAGTCTTTCAATATCAACTGACAATGGAACAATGTTGGAAGAATTATATCTACCATTCAACTCCTTTACAGGTATGCCCAATCTATCCATCCCTTAACTTTATGTTTTAATCAACTTTTCATTTAATGCTTGTAAAATTTTTAAATTAAATTGCTTTAATAGTAAAATCTCTAGTATACTTAATATGATTGATGCAACCCATTCTTCTTAAGCAATAAATTTAAATTTTTATGTCAGAAAATTTTACGATGTTTCTCTTAGGGCTTTAGCAAAAGTCTATTTATTATATATATTGTATTATCTCTAGAATCTGTAACCGAAGAAGGTATTTTAATTCCTTAAATAAAAACTAAAATTTCAGCCTTTTCTAGCCTACTATGAATTCAACGTCAGATTTTAAAGTTAGATCCCTAAAGTATTAAATAAATATGATGCAAAATATAAATAACCTGGTTGTTCATGGGAGAAATTAATCCCATGATCTCTATTTAGCACATCTTTTTTTAAGAGAATTTTAATGTTCAGTCGGTAATTGATATTGAAAGAGCCACTTTTAGATTGATTTCCAACCAGAAGTTAAAAAATCATAGTTTATTAATTTTATGTGTCTATTTAGCAAAATTCCATGTATTACTTGCACGGTTGTGTGTGAATTCATGAAATTCTCAATCTTACATATATTGTAATTTTGTATTAATAGGTGGAATTCCTTCTATTATCTGGAACATGCCATCTTTGAGATATGTTGATATTGGTGTCAATCATTTAAATGGAAATTTACCAGAAGAAATGTGTCGTCAACTCTCTTTACTTGAAGTCTTTGGTGTTTATACTAATCAATTAGAGGGAAGCATTCCACAGTCAATAAGTAACTGCACATCTTTAAAAGGACTATATTTGAATGATAATTCATTTACAGGTATGCACCTATGTATGTGTGCCTTTTCTTTTCAATATTTTTCTCTAAAATTAATATAATCTAGGTTTTAACCGGTTTACCCATATTGTTCAATCAGCTTATATTTGTAACATAGGAAACTGAAATTCTTATAAACTATCAAATGACAAGACTTCAAACCGTGCAGAATTGTTCCGTATGTTATGCCAGTACTTTCTTAAAAGATTTTATTCGGCCCTTAATA
Source organism: Vachellia pachyceras (assembly GCA_025593235.1). Classification (NCBI taxonomy): domain Eukaryota; kingdom Viridiplantae; phylum Streptophyta; class Magnoliopsida; order Fabales; family Fabaceae; genus Vachellia; species Vachellia pachyceras. The sequence continues at coordinate 8,424 of JANTPZ010049529.1, read as the reverse complement.
ACTTTAACGTTAAAACATAGATAAGTTTGGTGTTGGTTTTTTTCCTTATTCATTATATGTACAACTTGCAACAATTCAGTGTTGTTTAATTGAAATTAAAATCAAATTTATATATATTTTAAATAAATTATAATGCATGAATTAAAAAGTAATCAATAAACAAAAATTTATTTAGATATGTATAAAAATGACTTACAAATTATATCATAACTATTAAAAACAATTTAAAGGCAACTAAAAAACGCTTTGTTTAGCTAAATTTAAGCTCAAACCAGTGAAGAAGAATCAAGATATTTTCATTAGCCAGTAAAAAAATTAAATTGCATCATATTTTAAGATATTATCTTGTATTAAATGTGTAATTTTTTCATAATGAAGATCCTAACTTTAATTCATAATATTTAGATGGATTAGCTTCTTCCATAAGACCCAACTCCATTGGTATACAAAATAAATTGAGCTGAGGTATAAAACCCAATGCATTATGTAACACCTTACTTTATCTCATTAGCTTCATAATATATCATTATTGAAACCATTTTAGGCTTACACAACTTAAAATGACCAAAGAATTGAAATTTCAAAATTTTTCTAAGGTTACTATTCATTTGATAAAAAAGCCTTTCCTAATCAAGATAGTTTATTGTGTGAAGTTGCACTATTTATATGGTCATTATTGCATAAAGTTGCACTGTTCATATGGTCATTTTTCAAAGTTCCAGTTGGCCAAAAATCATGGAAAATGGAAACAAAAATGATTTTTCAACTTTCATTGCATGTAATGGCATAATCTTGCTCACTTACTTCTTTCCATGCATTATATAATATCAAAATATCACTTTCCATCCAAATAGAAAATTGGACAGCACCTCCTCTAGGGTTTTGAGATTCCAAAATTTCAAAAACAACAACCAACACAAACTATACACCAATCAACTCCTCCACTTGCATAGAGTTGTTTGGTACCAATTATTTGAGATAAATCCCTCTTTTTCTCATTTTCTCTCTCAAGAATCCTAACTTTCCAACAGCCATAATTAGCCATAATCTCAAAAACTAAACTATTAGAAGTGAAGAGGAGGTTCCAAGGATCAAGAATATGCAAGAGTTGTCATGGGAACTTACCTAAGCTTGAAATTCTTGAACATTTCCTTCTTCCTCTTGCTTCTATGTCTCTCACGCCTCTTCTCTCTATTTTTCCTGGTTTGGCCAACTTTTGGGGCTGGAATGGAGGTGGAAGATAACTTAATGAAGTGATCAAAATGATCTAAGGTTTGTAGTTTCATCTTGCATAAGTTAGGTAATCCAATGACTAGGATTCTTCCAACACATTTGACACCTTTTTGACACATGTTATTCAACATTAATGGGCTGAAAATTAATGAAGAAGAATCAAATTTTGTGTGTCAACACAAAAAGATAACATGTGTCCCCTGATCTAGTACAACTTATATTGATGAAGTAACTTTATTATGATAAATTCTACCACTTGTTTGGGACATTTATTTCTCTCTTTTGGTCTTCAATTAGGACCATTACAAGTGGCACAAAATATTTATGATTAGGACCATTGGAAGTGGCACAAAACATTTATGACATGCTTATTTTTGAAAATTTCATGTTTCCATAAATTTACTTTACGCTATCGCAACATTGATAAAGCGACTTACCGACAAGTAACTGGATCCAAGGCTATAAAAATTCCTAAAAGTCTTACTGATATTCTCACACTTTTTCCTTCCTCAATTTGCTTCCTGTAATGTCTTTAATTAATTTTTAAAGAAAACCCTGATTCCTGGACTTCTCTGGGCCCTTTCCTTCCAATCCGAAAAATTGTTTTTTTTTTGTATTTTCCGCAACAATTTTATAAAATGCTAGAAATTTCAAGCTATTTTCCCCTGCCTTGAGATTAGATGTTTGTGGCTTCCTGATACTTCAAATAATTATTTTTGGCCAATTATTTAATAAAATGCCAAAAATTAAATAACCTTTAAAATTCTCTTAATAAAAATTTAGGTCGATTTAACTGAAATCGGGCCTCACATGCTGATCAGTGACTTTTTCCCTACATTTTAGGTCTCTATGAATTTTCCTGATATTTTTGGTCAAACTTTGACCAAGTTGACTTTTGACTTTGGTCAAATGACCAAAATGTCCTTATAATTTCCCTTAATTACCATAATGCCCTTGCCTCTTTAAACTTTCATTTTCACCTTTATTTTTAATGACATTTGGGTCCTTCCCGTGATGTCACCCATCATGCCATTGCTCTAAGTCAAGCACGATTAACTGCGAAGTTCTAATGGAATTTGGTATCTTAGGGCTACGTTGACTGTGATCTTTCCGGTCCATTGCCATCCTCTCTTTCTGTACTACTTATCTTTGGGCTCTAACTTAAGCTAGAACTATCGATTTAGCCTTTATTTCAAATTGCAGTAAAAACATGAATATCACACAACAGGCCTGGTGGAATAGCCCAATACTAACTCTGATATCATTAGTTCATCTAAATTTCTAATTGAATTGCTTATTCAAATTTTTATCCTATATTTATTATATGTTATTTTTATTCTTTTAGATGTTTTTAAAACATTTTCTCTCATAGATTAAATTTAAAATGATATTTTGTTTTTTCATCATTTCATTAATATTGTATATATTTTTAAAATCCTAAATAGTAAATATCATATCACAAACTTGCGGTAGTCAATTATTTACATCAATGTTCATATGTCCATACTTGACACTAAATGATTTTTTTACAGAATAAGTATTCATTCATTAATTCAAAGTAAACAAGATTACAAAAACCAACCTAAATGAGATCCCTAATAGACAAAACACATCAAACACAACTCTAGGACTACAATCAAAGTCACTAATACATCCAAAAACATGAGAAAGCAAAGTATAAAGGAAACCCACCCTAGGGCTATAACAGCACAACATTATCCTTAGGGAGATATTTATTGCAAAAGCCAAAATGATAATTCCTGTTGACCAACAAATGCTGTGAAGTATTGAGATAGCAGACCAATCACCTACTCCTTTGCAAACCATCTTCGGCCTTTACCATAATTCCCTCTCAGGCCTTCACAAATTTTAATGTTTTGGAATTTATAAGGTACACATAGTTTTCTATGTTTTAGTATATATGTACATGTATATTATCTGTAAAAATTTACATAATTCGATTTCTTTTCGTAAGTCAATATTTTTTTTTTTTTTTTTTGTGTTTCCAGGTTTTATACCTAAGGGCTTAGGCAATTTTACCGAATTTGAAACCCTAAGTTTGGGAAGCAACAATTTGATTGGACATATTCCTTCTAATATATTCAACATTTCAACATTGACATTATTAGACCTTGCTTCGAATTCTCTTTCTGGAATTCTCCCATCATATTTCGGAACTAGCCTACCTAACTTGAAGACGATATGGCTGAATGAAAATGAACTAACTGGACAAATTCCAAATAGTATATCAAATGCTTCTAAGCTCATTACATTACTTTTATCAGCAAATAAATTTAGCGGAGCTATACCCAATGTATTTGGAGATTTTACAAATATGATAGAATTAATGTTGGATGAGAATTACTTAACTGGGTTGATTCCAAATACATTTAACAAGCTGCATAGCCTTCAACATTTAAGTCTCAGCAACAACAGATTGCAAGGGTCCATTATAAATGAACTTTGCCAACTCAAAAGTCTAAGTGAGTTGTTTCTTGATAACAACATGTTTTCTGGAGTGATTCCAAGATGTCTTGGGAATACTTCTTTGCAAAAGTTGGATTTTAGCTCGAACAAATTGATTTCTCACATACCCTCTTCTCTTTGGAGTCTCAAAGATATCTTGGAGTTAGACATATCCTCCAATGTACTAACTGGAATCATTTCATCAGAGGTATCAAACTTGAGAGCAATTACACTGTTGAACTTGTCAGGAAACCAAATTTCGGGAAGCATCCCCACAACTATGGGTGACTTGCAAACTTTGCAAACCCTATATTTGGCTCAAAACAAATTAAAAGGACCTATTCCTGAATCTCTTAGAGGTATGATAAGTATAGAGTCCATGGATCTTTCTCATAATTATTTGTCTGGTGTGATTCCAAAGTCCTTAGAGTCATTACTCCATCTCAAATACCTTAATCTTTCCTACAATTTATTGGATGGAGAAATTCCCACTGGTGGGCCTTTTAAAAAGTTTGCTGCCAAATCATTTATGATGAATAAAGATCTTTGTGGTAACACCCTACTACAAGTCCCCTCTTGTAGGGAAGAAAACAAGCACATGTCAAATAAAGTGATATTGATCTTGATAAAATACGTGTTGCCCATCACGATTTTCATTTTAATTGTTTCATGTATCATCTTTTTAAAGAAAAAGAGGGATATTGTTAATTATTCAACCAACATGAATTTAGTACATTTGGAGACACCAATTCGGATATCATATTATGAGCTTCTACAGGGAACAAATGGATTTGATGAGAGTAATCTTCTTGGCTTTGGAAGTTTTGGATTAGTATACAAAGCTGTTCTTTCAAATCAAAAAGTAGTTGCTATTAAAGTATTTTATTTTGATTTGGAGGAAGCCCTAAGAAGCTTTGATAATGAATGCATTGCCCTATGCAACATACGCCATCGCAATCTCGTTAAGGTTATAAGCAGCTGCTCCAATGATAATTTCAAGTCACTAGTCATGGAATTCATGTCAAATGGAAGTCTTGATAGATGGTTGTACTCTCATAACTACTATTTAGATATCGTGCAAAGGTTGAATATAATGGTCGATGTGGCAAATGCTTTGGAGTATCTTCATCATGGTACTTCTACTATGGTTATTCACTGTGATATAAAACCAAGCAATGTGTTGTTAGATGAAGACATGGTGGCTCATCTTAGTGATTTTGGAATGGCTAAACTATTAGGTGAAGGACAATTGGAAACTTATACAAAAACATTGGCTACAATTGGCTATATGGCACCAGGTAATAGTTTTATAATAATATTTTAGCTCCATTATTTTTATTATTCTATTTAAATTTGTATATTATTCAATCACTGGTATATATTTTGATTCATATATCCGAAGAGTATTAGTGATATGAAATAAAAATTTAACTGTAAGTCTTGTATTCTCTTTTTACATATAGAGTATGGATCAAAAGGAGCAATTTCCTTCAAAGGAGATGTGTATAGCTATGGTATCTTGCTAATGGAAATGTTTACAAGAAAGAAGCCAACCGATGAAATGTTTGTTGAAGGTCTAGATTTGAAAGATTGGGTTAGCAACTCAACACCACATTCAATCATGGATATTCTAGATATCAATTTGCTGCACAAAGGGAATCCAAATATCAATAGTATATTACTGCATATATCATCAATTTTTGAGCTGGCATTAAATTGTTGCACTGAATCACCTGAAGCACGAATCACCATGACTAATGTTTTGGTTTCATTGAAAAAAGCAAGGTCATACTTATGCAAACTGTTGGATGCACCACTAGTTCAATAATTTTTATATGCAAGTTTTAGTATCTCTTTTGTCCTGTGCTTTAGTTTGTCTATGGAACATGTAATATTTTAAAACTATGATGATATATTTGTTATCTTAATATATGAAATACTCTTATCTTCAATTTATTTCCTTTTCCTCCTAAATTTTACGCATTATAATGATTATTTTGGCCATCTAAAGTTTATTTGATTCATTTTTATTTAAACTGTTGGATGCACCACTCGTTTAATAATTTTTATATGCAAGTTTTAGTTATTATCTTTTTTGTCCAGTGGTTTATTTTGTCTATGGAACATGTAATATTTTGAAATTTTGATTATATGCTTGTTATCTTAATATACGAAATACTCTTGTCTTCAAGTTATTTCCTTCTCCTCTTACGTTTTATGCCTTATAATAATTATTTTGGCTATCTGAATTTTATTTGATTCATTCAATTTTTTCATTTAATATAAAAGGATTATAAATTAGGATAACGAATAAACTTAATGGATAAATTCTATAATTCATAAACATTTTTTTCTTCATGGAACATGTTACTTTTGATATTTGAACTTCCTTTTTTACCCTTTTGTGGACTATTTACTATGGGTTAAAAACATTTCTAAAAACTTATTTTGCAATATTTATGACCTACAAAGTGCCTACATTGTTTGAATTACAAGTTTTTAGGGACTGAGATCACTCTATAATTTTTTTATAAAAAAATGTGTCTGATCTTTTCTATTAGACTTGTATTTATTGGATTTCTTTTTTTTTTAACCATAGTATAATTCTATTAATAAGATTTATCTTTTTATGTCATGCTAGAGAGTTAAGTTATGTCGTAAAAATGAAGGAGTTACACTTTTATTTTTTACATATATCTAATGTAAAATAGTATGTTTAATGAAATACATTGTAAAACAATAAGTATCAAATTCTTCCTTTTGTAAGTCTACAATAAAACAAAATAGCAAGCATGGACACACTTTGCATGAGGGTAAGTATTCAAACGCAACTTGAAGTCACTAAACAAGCGCATGTACAACATCCATGAATAACAAGCATGAGAATGAAGCACACAAGTATTACGCGTAACTACTATGCCCACAATGTCAAGCACGCTCAAGGTTAACGAAGGCACACTAGAGGTATTAAGGGTAACTACTATGCTCACAATGTCAAGCGCGCTCAAGGTTGACCAAGTCACACTAGAGACTAACAATGCTGCTATTAGTAACCAGCATTTTTATCAATAATATGAAGCATTTCTAAGCATGTATGGGGTAATATCTATCAATATTGGAATCTCAATGATTTTTTTTTTATAAACGAGGACCTTTGCATGAAATTCACAAAAATAATTACAAAAAAATTTCTTTAAATTTTCACTCACAAAAATTTGTATAGAATAAGATGAGGTAAAAAAATTAAGTAAAGAACTTTAATGGGCATAATCATTTGATATACATCATTCAATTATAAGTAAAGAAGGATATAATTCCCATGAACCTGTGTTAAAAAATAATGCTTCAAAATTTATAATTCAATGAAGATGCACAAGTAATAAAATACTAATTATAAAAATTATAATGAGACGCTATTCACTCACATACTACATCATCAAGAATATAACTTTTCCCTAACGTTTAGCTTCTAACCTATTTACTCCTTCCTCTCCTAAAGTCTAAAACATATTCATCATTTCTCAAATTATGTAGGATTTCTACAATATTCTTTCTTAATATTCTATCTTAAACTTCTATCCTTCAAATATTTATCAGCAGTCAAGCAAGCACAAACAACTATCTCACAAGTAGGCTTAACATTTAAATTACGATTTGACTTCCTTCCAGATGATAATATAAAATCCCACCACAACGTAACCAATCTTTCATTATAGAAGAGCAAATTCAATTATTCTTATTTTCTTCAAGCATCTCATGGGAACCAAAGTATAAGTCATACTCAATTCAAGATAGTGTCTAAATAAATCTCCACCGTCAAAAAATGTATTAGCACATATCTACATGGGTCTTTTCTCTTCTGCACATTTCATCGGACACCTAACAATCACTTATGATGAGCTCACACAATAAACACTCCCAATTCAAATTTTCCAACCAACAATGAATTCGTTAACATCAATACAATATCATAAGGCATCCAAAATTCAATTTGGTAACACAATTAATATCAATCTTTCTTGTTTGAAAATAAACTTCTCAATCTAACAACTCTAAACTACATCATTTTCTTTTATTTTCATTAGCACCAATCCACATGGAAAAGAAACTATTTGTCATACCACAAGCTAAATCCAACAACTTCATACATCATCTTTGAATCTCAAAGCCTTGGAATTCCAATTTCTTTACAAGCTTAGGCTCAAAATAAAACACCATTTAAGTTCCTTCTATTCTTCATATAACATAAAACTTAGCTATCTAGCAATCTCAACAACACTCACAAAATATTCTTTTCTTAGACATTATAACAAGCACCTTGTGTGCAATCATAGTCAACAAGTTCATCAAATACAACAATCTACAATTCCAACTTGATTGAACTTCCAAAATATAGAAGCTCAAACATTCTTATCCATAAGGTAGTCACCAATTTCAGAAAGAAGGGGGAAATTTTCAACTTACTCAATAGAGCTTCTTGAACTAAAAACACAAAAGAAGATGATGTTGATACGTTATTTTGATGATAACAAAATGATTTCAAGAATTATAAAGCTTAAATTGTTGATGATTATGTGACTTTACTGAAATACTCGAGTTCTATCAAGTTTGTGTGAAAGTATTGAGGAATACTCGAGTTGTGTGTTTGAATACTCGAGTATCAAGGTTTTTCATACGTTTAAAATCAATACTTTCAAGCAATACTTGAGTTTTTGTTGAAAGTGT
>JANTPZ010049527.1:0-10391 GCA_025593235.1 Vachellia pachyceras | reverse complement strand
AAGAAGCTCTGGCAGAGATTCCCTACAGCGTGAGCGACACATGATTCGTCAGGACTATGATCGCAGGGAGGGCAATCCAGGTGGGGCTGATGGTGCAATTGAGCAGCAGCACGGCGTTGACGACGCTGCAGCTCCTCGATTGCCTCACGGAGGCGCTCCTCCGCCTCGTGAAGGCGTCGCTCGGCGTCGGAATTGTCCTGGAGCGGCGGCGAGGGAGTAGAGGATATGGTCATATTGGAGCAGCAAATGGAGGCAGTCTAGTGGCATCTGAAAGCGTTTTCGGAGTTTAAAGAGAGACGAAGAAGCTAAAGATGATGCATAACACAGGAAATTGCCTGCGTTTTGAAGCTAAAAGGAGCCATCATCCTTAATCTCCATTCCTAGTTATTCATCCTACTCGCTATTTTTTTTAATACAAATCCTACTCGCTACTTTGGAGGAGGGGAGTGCATGTTTTTACAATACCGATATACAAAAATTTTATCCCGATTGATATGTAAGGTGATTGGGAATCATTCTCCAAACATAAAAATATATAAAATAATAAGATAAAATCAGCTAAATTACAGTAAAATGCAAAGAGATACGTATTCATTAAAAGGTTTAAATAACAAAATATGCATTTCAGTGTAAGTTTTAATGATTATATTCTTTCGTTGGATCTCATTTTGATTTTCCAAATAAAATTTATTTATTATTAATATAAAAGCAAAATCCCTTTATACTCATGACTATTGTCATTATAACTAGGGAGATTGTAAGGTACCAAGGAATGAAGTTATTTATGAAAAAGTTCAAAAGGTTATCAATGATAAGTCGAGGAGCACCATTGACAAGTGAAGCAGTTGCCATTGACAACTTTTGGGACCTTTTCATAAATAATTTTCTTCCTTGGTACCTTACAATAAATCCCCCTTTTAACTTTACATGTGTGTAATTTCTTCTTTTTAAATTTTATCTGAGTCCATTTAGTATATAACTAACTCAGTTATGAAAATAAATACTCTTATTTTAATTTACCAAGGGCCAACTTTTTCTTTTTAAATTTATGGGAACCACTTGGTTTGATGCACCTTGGCTTATAGAATAATAGATTTCTTTCCTCTTTTTTTTTTACAGGCAAGAATCAAATTTGAGGGGTTAATCCTTCACAACTTAAATTGAAAATGGGTTTGTTTCTCTTTTTAAAAAACAATGCTTTAAATAAAATTGTCGTCAATGTAGGTACCGTTTGGTTCAGCGTTGCAGAGCCCATAAGTGGCGTTTTTGGTCCAAACGCTCGACGGCTAAGTACTCGATCATTTGGATCAGCTTCTTGAAAGAAGTGCTTCTCCCAGCGAAGCAGCTTTTTCGCAGAAGCAGGAGAGTGTCACGATGCGAGAAACTTGCAGCGTCCAGCCGAGCGTTTATGAGCAGATGTTGGAGCATTATCACCCCTCCTACTCTGACTTACGGCGCTGTCATCACCCCTCCCCAACCTGTTTGCAGTTTCAGCAGCATCGGCATTAGCCCATCACCAATGACCACCATCGGCAACCCCTCTCTTCCTTCCATTCGTCTAATTTCCTTCCATCCGTTCATCGCAATGCCATTCGCGATCTCCCGTTGGGTTCGTGTGATTGTCATGTCTCGCAGCACTAGGCACCAGCACGTTGCACGCCTCAGTCCTCAGTCCTAGGTCACTCCAGTCGATGTCGACCGCCTCAACCTTGCCCCCTACTGTTCTGTTCACTGTCCAGTGTTCTCTATGTCTTGAGGTTTAAACTTCGAATATTTGATTTGAGTTGAGTTTCTAGTTGATTTTGATACTTAGATTTGTCTTCTCTGGTGTTAGGTATGGATCATGGATTATGCAAGAAGCAAAGGATAAGAATGCGGACTGCCAACTGAATAATTTAGTGTGGGTTATTTTTGTTGAAGTATAGAACAAAAAATAGAAGGGTGTGATATCCACTGGAGTATGATGCAATTATGTGATGTTATTACTGATTTCGAAGAAATTTCTTTTTTTAATATTTAATTTACATATATTTTCATTTACTATTTTTTATCATTGTCTTTAGCCTTAAAATTATCACAAATAGCTAAAATAAAATATATGGATATGTGCCACTTAATGAGATTCATGTCATTTTATGTAATTTGTTACAAAAAATCACTTTTCCAACATTTATCCAAACGCTTTCTCCTTTTTTTAAAAAAGTCACTTCTTCCACTGCTAATCCAAACATAAATCACGTTCCATTTTTAACTTCTAATCAGAATTCTTTTTCCAAAATAACTTTTACAAAAAAGTCACTTCTCCCACCACTTATCCAAACGGGCACGTGAAGGTATTTGTACTTTAAAAATAGCCATTTAAAAAAAAGAACAAATTCCTCAAAATAGCTTGATATTTTTAATTATCAACTTTCACTTATAAAACTTGGAATACCCACTTCTCGACCAGACCCATGAGAAAATGAGTTAGGAATAATTTTCTTAATTGCTCCCCAATCAACATAATTGCACTGTAACCCAGACAATTTATCATATTTATGTGTGACTAAATTTGTGGAAATTCAGCCTAGATTCATACGGGGCTTGTTTGGCTTCACGTTTCCATAGGCTAAACGCACGTTTAACATTATTTTTCCGTAAAATGAGATAATATTATTCACATATATACATCGGCTAGCGTAAAAATACTTATCTACCATGTTCCCAAACAGGCACATGATCACATGCACTTCCTTTTTACCCCTAAGAAAACTTATATAAAGATAATGAGGTACTCATAATCAATTTCATGCTAATGAGAAAAAATTCAAAATACACACCCCAACATTCATGCCTAACAGTTTACCATGATGGCATTCCAGAAGTTTTCAGCCTGGTGCAGGTCAATAACAAAACACACACATTAGGTGATTTGCTTGAAGGTTGTTTATCTTTTCTAGTATTGGCATGTCACCCGAAAATCCTCATATCCACATTCAATGGGTGTGTTTGGGAATTCCGTTGGAAGAAATGAGTTTACAGATTTCGAAGTATTTTACGTATTATAGGGAATATGATCCTTACCATCGTACTCCCGAGAGGTTTGATCCATACGAATTATAGCATACTTCAAAACGGCTGTAGCGCGAGGTTCAACCTTGAAAATTGGAAGAAGACTATAGATGAAAATACATGGGCCCAACCCGTCAAATATTGGCGGGTTTTAGCCCGCCGCTAAGGGGCCAACTTCTTCCAACCTGCCCCACTTAACCCTCTTTTTTCCTTTTAAAATGATATATTTTATATTTCTTTTACCCTTTTTCATTTTAATATTTTTAACAAAGAGAAAGTAACACTAACTTCTTCTTCTAGGATTACAACATCTAATACATTCAAAAATGGTATACAATATTTTATTTTTTTATGTCAACTTGTTATAATACTATATTTAACATTACAAAAAATAATATATATTATTAAATTATAAATAGATGTAGTAAGATGACGTTATTTTTTGGATCAAAACAAAATATTATTGCATAATAGAAACTTTTTTAATTGTACTTTTTTACAAATTTTTTTGGTTCCGCCAACTCACCTTGGCAAGCTCATGTTGCTGGAATAGCAAACCGCTGAAGAGCCTGCACCCAACCAGCGGGCCAGACCGTTTTCACATATCTAGTGAAGACTACATGTACTAAAGAAATGAAATGACATAAGTACACGTAAGCAATCCTAGAAGAATAGATGCTCCTTCCTAATATTAAATTTTTATTTCCTTCTTACTGGCTTGAGAAATCCACAGGTGGGGTTTTAAGAAAACAGATCCTTCCTCCTAATATTAAAATTTGATTTCCTCCATTTGACAATTCCCTCAAATGGTGACTCATAATTTGATTATACAATTATATTTGAATGTGATTGGATCTACAAAATTATGCCCAATAAATATATTAGAGGGACATCCAAGGGTGTTTAAGTATCTTTAAATCCATTATAGTATTTATGTAATATTCATTGGTTATGTATGCACCATACTTTGTTTTCATTAATATATGTATATATAATAATTTGTTTGACGTTTATATACTTTTGCACAGATTTTTAATACAAAGAATATTTAGAAATGTTCTGCACAATAAATTGGATAATTTAAATGTAATTTGACTCAAAAATAGAGCTCACAACAGTAAAATGTAAATAATATGAAGAATTCGTTTTTCCTTTAATTTTGAAAATGATAGCAATTAGTGTTTCTGGATACCGAATTTGACTTTGACGCAACAATTTCCAAAGTCAGACATGATTATGACAATAATTAATACCCCAATAATCGGGATAATAAAAATATTACAACATACTATTACTGCCTCGAAAATAAAATCCCTCAATTTTCAAGAATAATAACAATTACTTGTATGAACAGCTAATCACATTTTAAAATATGAAATTCATTACTTTTCAAGTGCACTAGAGATTTCTGGGAATAGAAAGAGGGAAGCATAAAGAGTCTGATTAATTGAGATATTAATTGGCATATTAGCACGATATGGTCCCATATTTCAAATTTGGATATTAGTTAGATACTGACTAGCATGGTGTGGGAAACTAGACCGGCCAATTTAGATCGGAAACAGACGAACCAGCCGAATAGCCAGTCCGATCTGGTAACTGACCCCGGGTCAATTCAACTCGAGTTAACCCGGAGTGAACCTAGATGAACCCGATTGACCCGTCGAGTTTGGTGGGTTAGCAGGGTTCTTTTTTATAATGAATTAAGGGATGAAATGATAAGTTTGATCCCTTGAAAAATTTAAAAATGGTCAAAACAATTTTTAGAAACATACTCAGCAGTCGGCCCCCGCCCCACATTTGACTCGAGTTCGATGGATCCTCCACCCCAATTTTTTTTCCTTTTTAGCACATGAGCTCCTCCCTTGTCTGGCCGCCTCTTCTCTCGTTTGCGACTGCTTCTCCTCTTGCCGGTGACCTCTTCCTTTTTCTTCACTGTTGATGCTTCATTTATCTTTCATCGATGCATCTTCATTTTGCGCTCGAGCTCCTTCTTCGTTCATCGCTGCTCCGCTTTGACCTCTGCTCTGTTCGGCTTCCCGTTCTCCTACACTCTATGTTGAGTGAAGTTCATGAGTCTAATGGAAGTTGTATTATGCTACGCGTTATGTTTCTTATGACAATGTTTCATGACTTGAGAGATTCAAAGTCGAAGAGTGAGGCAAAGAGTGATGGTGATGGCTTCAAAATCAAAGCGTGATGTCATTGTTTTCCTACCTTCAGAGACTCAAAATCAAAGGGTGAGGCAAAGAGTGACGGAGATGGCTTGTGACATGTGATGGCATGAATTGATTGATGAGTGGTGGCAAAATCACGTGGGAGAGAGGGGAGGGAGAAGAAAAATAAGAAAAGAATTTGAAAAATAATAATAATTTTAATTTTAATTTTATTGTAAAATGAATAATATTGTAAAGTATATTTTTGATCTTTTATTCCTCACCAGTTTGACTCTCGGTTTGACTTCGATCTGACCCGCTAACCTTTAATCCACTACTTTATTCGGTTTAGTCACCGGTCCATACCTTGCTAATTAGTTTCATGAGAAATCAATATACCATCAAAACAATTAAATCACAAATTCATAATATTTGTTCGCAAGAGGTTTCGTAGAAATCGAAAGTGATATTAACTTCAAACATTAAGACATCGTTTGGAAATCCGTTTGAGAATAACTTTTATAGAATTCAAGGTAAAACCTAGATTTTGGAGAATAGATTTTATAGATTCCGAGGCAAAATCTAGGTTTTAAAATGTGCTTATGTTTGGGAAGTTATTAGTTTTTACAGAGTTTGAGACATAAAAATAGGTATGAAAAAGGAAATAGAAAAAATAAAAAAGAGGACAGAGAATTTATTATGAGAAAGAATGTGATTTAACAAGAAAATGACTTTTTCAAAACTTATGTTTCATATTTAAATTTTGTTATAAAACTTAAGTTTTAAAATAAAACCTAGATTTTACAACAAAATCTAGATTTAGAGAAGAGTTCCTAAACCAGCTCTAAGTTGACCTTTAATTTTCATCAATAATAATCATCACTTCCATGATCAACCAAATTAAAGTTCAAAACAATAAAGTCATAATTTTTTTTGGTTGAGAATATTTATAATTTCACAAATGCATTCTATATATTCTGTAAAATAAAATGAGAAACTTGGGGATTTAATTAATTGACCTTGAGGACCTAATTAAAGAGGGACCTGAATGTATATAACATTCAAAGAAAAAGAAAAAAAATTACCTTTGAAACATCATGGAAACCTAGTTATATATTTTTCCACTATGTTTTTTGCATTTTGCAAAATGACTAAGCTTCCACAAAGGTGCAAATGTGCAAAGTGGAAACATATGTATTGAGCTTCCTACAAATGCAAATGGACTTTTAGGATATGTAAATAAGCTTCTACAAATGTACAAAATGATAAATATGCAATTGAGCTTCCCACATATGTGAGTGAGCTTCCACAAATATACAAATAGTAAAGTGGAAAATATGCAATCAAACTTCCTTCATATACAACTGAACTTCCGGGATATGCAAGTGTGTTTCCACAAATATGCCAATAGCAAAATGGTAATATGCGGCTAAGTTTCCTACACATGCAACTGGGTTTTCAAGATATGTAAGTGAGATTGCATGATATGCAAGTGAGCACAAAGATGCATAATGGGAAATATGAAGCTGAACTTCCCAAATATACAAGTGAGCTTCCATAAATGTGCAAATAATAAATTGGAAAAATATGCAACTAAGATTTCCGTATATCCAACTGAGTTTCCACAATATGTAAATGAGTTTCCACGAAGTTGCAAAATGTCAAATATGCAACTGAACTTCCACGAAGGCGCAAATGTGCAAAGTGAAAAAATATGTAACTAAACTTCTACATATGCAACTGAAATTCCACAATATTTTGAGGGTATTTTTGTTTTTTCTTTAAATATTATATATCCATTCAGGTCTCTCTTTAGTTAGGTCCTCATGTGCAATTAATTCTTCAATTGGAGATTTATCCCCAATTTTCCTAAATAAAATTCACATGACATCAAGCGTTAAGATTTTCTATTACCATGTTATAAAACTTCAAATGTGTTTGGACATTTGCTAATTAATGACTCATTATGGCGTAAACGAAAAATTTGATATTAATACTCCATTATTTACAATTGGTATATTAAATGAAATGTTATATATCAGTCAAAAGTATAACAGTCAACTTTAAAAATATTGGACTTCAATATGCATCAATGCTAATAAATACCGTCATATACAACCAATCCGTCAACAAGAAATTCAGAATTTTACATTTTCATTTCATATTATCAACATAATGAAAAGGTAAGAAAAATGCATGTTCTTAATTTGAATGTTAATTGCGATATTAAAAACGATGATAAGTCCTATTATAACTAGCTACCCCTTTGGTACTTATTGTAAGGCCTAAATATTTAATTTTATTAGATTAAAAAATTAGTTAATGTAATTTTGTTATTTAATTCTTTTGTCTCTCTCCCCCTCCTTGATTGTTTTTACTTTTTTAGGGGAATATCAATATGATTAATTTGAAAAAATTTGATCAATATGTGAAATTATTCTTAAATGTATGACAAATATTAACTCTCACTTAGTCCTACATTAAGAATAGGGCAGAGTACCAATTTAGAATACATGGCAGAAAAAAGATATTAAGCTATTAATTAGCTTTAACCAATGGGCATTCAAAAAAAAATTAACTCATAAAAAACGTAAAACAAAAAATTGAAAAAAAAAGTAATTAATTTGCAGGTGCATATCACTTTTTAATGTTGGGATTAATTTATTACTATGTTAAAACATTTGAAAATATTTGATTGTTGTATAAATTATTTATAGATTATGGTAGATGTGGAAAGCTATATAATATTTCAAAATAAGATAGTGAATCTTTTAATTGAATTGGCTTTTAATATTTATTAATCATAATAATTAATGAATAAGCAAATGAAACTTAAACCACATGCATATTAAGTCATTGGTGAATGAATAGTGAATTACCAAAAAATTGAAAAATATGAAAATCCAAGAGCCATAAACGGGAAAAAAAACAAAGAAACATTTATTTTGAAATGACACAAGATAAAAATAAATTTCTATGTACAATCCGCAAACTATTCGGTGGGGCCTTGCAACCTTCACTTTGACGGGCTATCAGAACCTCAACTCTAGATAACTGTTCAGCGTAATCTTTCAAAAACACATATAAATATTATAAAATAAAGTAAAATTCTAAAAATATCTTACAATTCATAAAGTGCATTTAAAATAAATTAATTTTAATTACCTGCACTCCAAGTTTAATCTTAACAACTTTGGAAGCCAAAAGTACAATTCAAAATTTTGGATCACTTACACCAATCTATACAATAATGTAGACATAGATTTAATACACAAATTACATAATTAATTTTACTCAATTAATTTAAAAGTTTTGGATTAATTACTCAAAAAATTACAATTCCATATCATTGTACAAAATCCTCAAATTTAAAATATATATGTTAAATATAAAATTATTATTTAATAAATATTATATTTCTCCAAAAATATAAATAGTTGAAAATGTTAATATAATTCCCAATAACTCATAAGTTATTTAATAAAATTTTAATTAACCAAACAGTTCAGAAATAGCAATTGCTATATCATTTCTACAACAAATTATTATAAAATAATAAAATGGCGTAAGAAAAAATAAATTCATGTATAATTAAAATCTCTCAAAACTCAAAACTTTTTAAAATACTAACTTCAAAAATTTCTTCTGATCAGAATAACATTAACACCATCAGAAAAAAAATGCATAGAACAAATTTTATAAAAGAAGCTTGTTGAAAAGAAGTGATTTTAATTACCTAAATTAACCCAACAAAACTTATGAACAACTGTTCGCTCTCTCCTTTCTCAGCTACGAAATGGAGAGAAGAAGGGAACGCGTGAGATATTTATAATCCCTTCCTTTTACACCATATTCGTGCGCAAACACGAACTTCATTCTCTTTTTCTTCATTCTCATCACATTTTCTCCTTCACCTTTCAATTTTCAACGTTGCCAACCTGCTCCCCTGCTTTCATTTTTTCCTCTCTCATTTATTTCTCTTGACTTTTCTTCTCTCTCTATTCATTTTTTCCTTCTTCATTTAATTCTCTTATCCCTTTTCCTTTCCTTTTCCTTCTCTCTCTTCCTCACTTTCTTCCAATTTTCCTCCTCTGTCGAACACTTTGTCCCAACAAACAAAACAAAAGAAGAGAATGAGAAAAGAAGAAGGAGACAAAAGGAGGTATAAAAAAATAATAAAAAAAGGAAGGGACAAAGTGTCGAAGGAGGAGGAAAACTAGAAGAAAGTGAGGAAGAGAGAGAAGGAAAAAGGATAAGAGAATTAAATGAAGAAGGAAAAATGAAAAGAGAGAGAAGGAAAAGTCAAGACAAATAAATGAGAGAAGAAAAAAAAATGAAAGCTGCAAGTAGCGGGTTGGCAACGTTGAAAAATTGAAAGGTGAAGGAGAAAAATGTAAAGGGTAATAAATGAGAATGAAGAAAAAGAGAGTGAAGTGTGTGTTTGCGTGTGAATATGGTGCAAAAGGGAGGGATCATAAATACCTCACACATTTCCCTTCTTCTTAACCGCTCTTCTACCGTAAGGGTCATTTTACAAACATGTCGTAATATTTCTACTTTAGTTAAATGTTGCAAGGGTTCATTAGGTCTTTCTTGGACATTGTCACCCATCTCAGTTCATCTAGTATCCATCATCTCTCTCCCCACCTAAGGGCAAAATCCCATCAAAGAGGGAGAAAATTTAAGAATAATTCTCAAAAGATGATATAAAGGAAAGCATGTGTAAACAGATTATATATTGACATACTTTAAATGCAATGCACAACTGCACAAAGAATGCCTGGGATCCCATAGTTATCCCAAAAAGGCGCCTCGAACGTTACACATGGCCAGGATCATAGTGCACCCTGCATACTGCGTTTCCCTTCCCCCTTCACCCACTATGAGGTCCATCAAAGTGTTAGATCCCTAGCAAATTGAAAAGACCCTTTATGCTAAACAAGGCATTTAGCCTAGTTAATAATAAATAAACAATTAATCATGGTTATAGAAGAACTTTTTTCTTAAAAACTTTATATCTCATTCTTTATATTAATACGTTTGGATCCATGATACAATAGTGCTCATAAATCCACTATAATAAATCAACACGTAAGATCAATGGCACAATTAACATCAAGGTTAAAATCCAACCCACTAGTCTCCATTCTTCAACAATATCACATAAATATATATTGGAAAATA
>JANTPZ010049526.1:0-12426 GCA_025593235.1 Vachellia pachyceras | reverse complement strand
TTTGAAATGTGATTTATGTTTGGGAAGTTATAGCTTTTACAGATTTCGAAGTAAAAAAGTAAGAAAAAGTGGGTATGAAAGAGGAAAGTAAGAAAGAGAAAGAGAGAAAAAGTAAGAAAGAGGAAAGTAAGAAAGAGTAGTAAAAAGAGAGTATGAAAGAGAAAACCTAGGTTTCAAACCTAGGTTTTGAAACCTAAGTTTCAAAACCTTGATGCCAAACGAACCCTATATCGATGTGTCAGGTTATATTAAGTTCATCCTGGTGCAATACGGCTTAAGCCTATTTCTATTTGGCCACAAACAAGAATAAGAGAAAGTATGGGTGAACTTGAGATATACTTAATTTAATTTAAAATATTTGATCGGAAGGGTTATGTACAATTTTTTTTTTTGGCGGATTGAGAGGAAGGAGACCGTATAGGGAACAACCAGTTTCTTAGGTTAATATAATATTTGATTTATGAGAATTTAAATTATGGATTTTGATTCTTCCCAAAATAAAACAGTTCAGATTTTTATTTAATTATAATGAATCTTGAGTGACCGAAATTTATGATTTGAAACATAATGAATTAAAAATTGTATTAACTCCGATTTTGCTAATGGTATAAGAGACCTCTCTCTCTCTATATATATATATACACAGAACTCTCTTCTCTTTCTTTGTGCTTCGGCTGCTCGAGCCAAATTAAGTTCAATTTCGTCGTGTGGGCAATTCATATACTCAATTGGATCCACCAGCATGCCTAAACCCTTCTAGTGGTATGAGATACATAAGACATTTGAATTACTCATGAGTATAATCATGTTGTATATCAGTTTATAAGTTAAGCAAATTAGTTTGTAAAAAATAAAAATAAATATAAATACTTTAAAATAATTTATATAACTTCCTTAATCTCCTTAAGTTAGTCAATTGGATCTTATATTAATGATTGAAAAAGAATGCAATATAATTCAAATCCTACCGTAACACTTAAGCCCTATTCTATGCTCTTTCCACTAAGCAAATGCCAAAAGATATCCGCTCATGTTTAATGTGTCAAATTACCAATGGGCGTTTGGTAGAGTTGGCAAGGGCTACTACCAGCATTCTTCAGGGCGAGGGTTCGAACCCTGGGGAGTGACAGCCGCGATAAATAATGCAATCTCAAAGAGGTTGTCCCATCGGTACCTCGCTACCACCGTAAGGTCTCCTCGCGGGAGGTCCGGATTAGTCTGGAGCGGGCAATGAACCCAGGATACCCAAGGATACCGGATGGTTTATACCAAAAAAATGTTTAATGTGTCAAATTGTTGTGTTAATGCATTTTTGTTCACCATCGTTGTGTTATAATTATATCAGTATATCAATCCTTGCATCAATAACTTAGCTTCTTAACCTAAATTTCTTACCATGAAGAAATAAGCTATGGACTTCTTATTATTCTAATACAAAAGTTACTTTTCCTGTCTTAATTATAAGATTCTTTTTTAGAATGTAATTTGTCCTATAAAAAGGATATTATTATATTTAGAAATAGAGGAGTATTCTTTAGTATGTAAATATTAATGGGGAATGGAAAATTCAATTTAAGAACTTAAAAAAAAACAGAGAAGAGAGATAAGAATGGAAATAATATTGACAAAATGATTGGATAGATGGAGGCTAATGTGAGTCGTGCTATTCATGTATTTTTTGAAAATGGTAAATCATTGAGATAAGTCATATTTTTGTTGGGTTAACTAAACGATCAGAACTATATTTTTAGTTATTTATAAATATTGCGCCTTATAATAGATCTCTTACACACTTGATATCTCTGATTTCATTTATAAGTCATTCTATTATTTTTCATCACAATTTCTTTTTTAAATGCTGCCTTATAAATAGAATGAGAGAAAATATATAAACAAAACAATCAAGAAAATGCATTTTTCTTAATTTTTCAAAAAATCAAGATGAAAAAAGAATTACTAAATGAATTATACACACTTAAAAAAGTATTACCCTCAAAGTCGGTTTGGGCTAGGGAATCAACTCGTTTAGCCCATATAATGAATAAAATTTTATCTATCATCAAATAATTGATGTGACTTAAGTGTGGACAAAGTGTTAAAGCAAACAGGTTAAAAAAAAAACAAGAAGAAGCAACAGGCACATAATAGAAGTGTTATTAGGTTTTTTTAAGGAGAATGACGTAAAAGGAATATGAAAAATGTGAAAGGACAGAAAAATGATTCGAAATTTAAAAATTTCACAGTGGGTACTAGTACCTCAACTGTCTTTATGAAATTATAATGAAATTACAAAAATGCCCTTAAACAAACATTTTTTAAAAATAAAACCTTTCAGCCACCAGCAGGTCAACTGCTGCTGGAGCTTCAGTGGCTGCCGGTGATTGCTAGTTGGAGCTTCGGCAGCCGACCGATGGCTGAAGGGTTTTATTTTTTAAATTTTTTTGTTTAGTGGCATTTTTGCCATTTCATTGTAATTTCATAAAGATACTTGAGGTACTAGTATTTTTTTTGATATTTTTGAATTTCGAATTATCTTTCTGTCATTTCATATTTTCCATGTTTCTTTTATATCATTTTCCCTTTTTTTTGCCAATTTGATCATTTTTAATTATATTTTCAGCTTATTGTATATAAGTAACCATGTTATGTGATTTTTTTTGGCTAAGTGATTTTATTAATTATATGACACGTCTATGTTAATTGGTCTTCCCCCCTACTTTTATTGTATTTTCACATCTATTTATAAGGTTTTTGTTTAATTAGTGTTAGGCTATAACTGCCTATGATGGATTTTTGGACTTAAGTGGTCAATAAGGGTTTCAACCTAGGGATTTCTAGAGAGGTCCAACCAGTTTATAGCTATTTTATTTCCTTATAAATCCTTTTGCATGTATGTTATTAGAGGCCTTTTTCTATCCATGGCTTTGAACTTATCTTCAGCTGCTTCTCACAAAATGAGCCTTAGTGAGCTCTAGAACTATAATTTATCTAAATTTTTGTTTGTTATGACCTCCATTCCTTTATATTTATATATATATATGAGAGATAGATTATCAAATCAGATAGATGAAGAAGTTATTTATAACAAATAAGAGTTTATTATTCTAAAATACCCAATTTTATCACGATTGCCTTTGGATGAAACCCCTTAATGTGCACAATCGATATGATGCTTTGAAAAAAAAATTATATATTTGAGAGATGAAGCGAATTGTGATATTATATTTAAAATTAAATTAATTCTTAATTAACTATTATATTAAGGGTATTATGTAATATTAAAAATTAGAATAGTGTCTAGTGGAAAGAGCTAATATCTTAAAATGTGATAATTAATATTTGAATCGTTTTTGAGAAAAGTGCATACATTCATCGCTTTGAACCGTGTTTCCTCCGATGGAAATATACACTTGCTTTAGTAAAAAAATCAATAATAATAATAATAACAGAAAGCTGGTCACTACTGCATATGCATAAAAGTATGAGTGGAAGGATGACAGATTTCAAAAATGACGGAAAGCAGAATTTGTCAATCAAGGCATATATGTCAACATTTTTGAGAGTGAAGTGGTCCTCATTCATCACTCTATCTATTCATTATGTGTTCCTTTCACAAATTGAATGGCTGCAACTATAAAGGTTTTGAGACTCTGCTTTCTACTTGAAATGGCATGCCTTCCCCCACTTCCTTCAAATCGCATCATCTGTTCCTCAATTCTTATCCTTAACTCCTTTGCTTTATTCCACTCCGTGCACTTGACCCGATGAAATTGTAACTTAATGATATGAAAGCCTTTTCTTTTGTTTATAAGTGAAAGGTTACATGTTCAATATCGCTTGTAACTTTAAATCGTTCGCACATGCCCCTTTTGAATCAATAAGAAAATAAAAGATGTTTTGTGATTGAGACATGGAGTGCGTCTCTAAAATGTGTATTATATTTAATTTTAAATATTTTGTATTTCTATTGAATTTTGACATTTTTGTATCTAAAAAAATACTGATTAATTCATAAAAAAAAATACTGCAACCTACCCTTGATATAAAAGATAGATAATCAATTTGTAGATATTGAAAAATTAGTTAAGTTAATTATTTATAACAAATATGTGTTGCTCTCATCACTAAGTTTACCTTTTATAATTAGGTGTATTATAACCACCCCATGTTGGAAAAACCTTACAAGATGCAATTACTGGCAACACCATCGCCAAAAAAATTGGGAGACAGGATGGATGTTTTCATATTTAGAACGAAATTGAACCCCTTATCTTTTTTATGATAAAAGAAAATACTATAAATAACTCTACACTGCTCGAGAATTTCTACCATGAATTCAGGAGGCGAACTAAAGAAGCTTATTCCTTCAGCAATGCTCAAAGCATGTCTCGCCATAGAGTTTGCAACACTATTCACCTCTCTGTTAAACCACTTGATCCTTGCATCACAATCTTGATCCATCCAGTGGTAATAAGCTCTGTTCCTTCCCTATATTTAGGACCAAAGGTAGCAAATAGAAAGTGATTAATAACAAACTAGAAGTAGGTTTATCTTATGACTATATAGATTGTATGGTATTATAATGATTTATCAAAAAACTAAAATCTTTGGAGATATCCTATCACCTGTCAAATAGATCTTGTTCAATGGTTAAAAGATTATCTAATCAGAACTTTTCACTTTCATCTCTATTGGGCTCTGCATCTGCTGGCTTCTGCATGTACATGTGAAAAAAGTTAGTGAGATGGAATAAAAAATTTATGCACATTAATTGCCTCATCGGTAAGTCACAAATGTCACATTTTGTTTTCTTTAGGAACTAGGAATATGTTCCAATCATTGCACTGAAAGATGTTTGTGACAAAATTATTTAGTGGGATCCACTAATTTGAAAATATAAAAAATGGATTCAAACTTTGTCATAAAAATGTAAGCTAATAAAGTAAAATAATATTTTAAATTATAACAAAATGCACAAGCCAATACATTACATGATTTCTCTGACATAATCAATAACTTTTTTACATGTTGTCTTTATTGGGTCAAATTTAAAAAATGTTAGGCCTAATTGGAATAGTTCCCCTAAAGATCTTTTCTACTATGACATGCATTTGAATTTAAAGACATCGTATTTAAGCATTCAAAACCTCTTTTACTATAAATAACAGCGGTTGGTACACCATCTATAGTTATCTATATATTAGATATATTAATTTTTTACTGTAGACCTTGTTTTTGTGATTGAATTAATTCATCTCATCGTCCCTAGCAACGAAAGCCCTATTTATTCTCTGCCTAAATAAGTTATAGATGAAATCTAGCTTGAACACTGTTTTTTGATGGGTTAACATGTAAATTTCCCCCAAGTTTTGATTAAGAAAGGTTTACTAAAGTTCTAGCAATGTCATCTTGAATATTATCTAGATTAAGTTTGAAAGTTAATCGATCAAATATGTTAATCTAACGGGTTGAAGTATTATCCATGTCATTTTTTTTATTTGGATCAAGGTGCAAACTTTTTCTGAAAATTTTCACTTATGAGTGTTAGGTATCCAGAAGTATGTTTTGGCTTTAATGTCAAGTTTCAAAATAGTAGCAATATTGACTGGACATTATCTTAATTAAGTTTGGTCGTTCATAACTAAATATATTGAGCTGATAGATTGGAAAGTGAAGTAGTAGAAGAGGATCTCGTTGGTCAAAGATCAACAAAGAAGATTCAATTACTGGTTGAAAGAGACATTAGCTTGGTATATAATAGTCAGCTAATGGTTTGATTTAACCTAGGCTAGTCTAATATTGATACGATTTTGAAACTATACAGTAACATTAAACCTAAAAAATTTTAGGTGCAAATTTGCACATAACCTTTTTTTGTGCAATTATTAATCATAGGCTGCTCAATCGTCAAGGGAAAGAATTAGGATGATTTTGTTCGCAATTAAGAAGTGATATAGTGGCAAGTGATCTAATGCGTCTTGTACATTGTGGTGCCCATGAAGATTTGATATTTATATATGGTTTTAGTTTTTTTAAATATAACGAATAAAGACAAAATAGTGGAGTACGCCTAGTGACTTATAAAGGTTAATAGGAATAAAAGAAATATACTTTCTATTTAATTTTATTTTTTCTGATAGTAGTACTTTTTTCTTCTATGATATTCGAATCCTTGATATAGCTTAAAAGATATAAATTCTTTCAACTTGATCTTCTTAATCGCTATTAATAACATTTTGAACTTTTATATGATTAATTTAACGCAATTAGCCAATTACCTTAAGTGGCTGAATTGAGTCGATTAAGCTTTGATCAATCACCTTTCTAATTCATAATCGTTTCATGAAACACCTTTCTAATCTATTTATAAATATTATAATTATATTAAAATGCAAATAATATCCAATTGATAAATTTATTACAAACCAATCCATATATAAAATATGAACAATATGATTTATATTCTAAATTTTATGCAATGTACAAGACCAACATCTAGTTAATTATTACTTTGGTCTTTAATGTAAGAGTTAGTTGAGAATTTGATTTGATCCTAAATATAAAATCATAATCAACATTATCTCCCAAATTTATAATTTATTTTTTTAACATGTTATATTGATTGCACATTCTAAGAGGTTTACATCTAATGGTAGTCAAGATAAAACATGATACTTTAAGAAAAACAATTCATATTTTTTATAAATAATTAATTTAATTAATTTCTTTAATTTATACAAATTAAGTGTTTGGCTCCTATCATTCGGCTCCTATATTAAGAACATATAATAGTATATAATAAAAACACCCCAGAAGCCCTATTTTATTACAAAAACTAAACTAGATGCAAAACTACTTGAAAATCGAATCAAATACAAACTCACTACCTTACTAAAGTGTGAACAGTCATTCCCAAAGGTTAAGACTAGTCTTGCCTAAACTTCAATGTTAGCAAGTTTAAGAAATAATTGAATTTTGTATAATTTAATTATATGTTTGGAAATTTTACCGATAATCAATTATTGGCCAAAATCAAGGTTCTATTGTTTGCAAATCCCAAAAGCATTTAAAAATCATTTTTATCTAAATTGAGATAAAACTCCTCTAACATACTTATCTAAAACTCTGTAAAATCATTGCAAATAAACTAACCCTTGAATAAACACATCAAATCTCTCTACGTAAAATTGATTATTGAGTCACAATTTTTGACATAAGCTTCTTTTAATTTCCTTTAATCCATTCTGTTAAAAAATTATTAATAACCTATCTAAGAATCTAGTCTACGATATAAAATAATGACATCGTATGATCATATAGCCAACTCTACCTAATAGGATAATACTTTATTTTTGTTGTTGTATTCTATTCAAAATTTATTTATTTTTCAAAATTTAATCCAAAAACATTGGTATTTTATGAAAAGTGATTATTGTTTAGAGATTTCATTAGAAAATACAAATTATTTTGCGTTTGTTTATATTCATAAGAAAATGCATCTATCTTAATTTTCAGAATTAAGTTACTAACTTTTTCAAAAATAATTAGAAACGTTCTTTTTATATTTTGATTACATTTTTAATGGTTAAAAAATGTCCAAAATTTTTCAGCAAAAAGGACAAATGGGCACCGAAAAAGGCCACGCAATCCATAATTAAACTTTTAGAGACCTGGATTTTAATTTTAAACTAAATATTGTCTAAAAAAATAATAAAAATTGCATTCATATTTAGCGCCCAATTGTATCTCAAACATAATTATTTCAAATAGAATGATACCTATACTTAAAAAAAGTCAATAATACATATCTGTTTTGATGAGACTTTGTATATTTACAAGGAAAAATTAGAGAAAAACCCTTTGATAATCATACTGGTGAAAATGGTCTAAATCAAAGTATCAATACTTTGTGTGTGCAAAGTTCTCCTTAACAATAAAATTCCTGATCGGTACTTTTTCCAAATTTTCTCTATTTACAATTATGTCATCAATTTAATCATATGTCAACGAGATATCAACATGCATTGA
The DNA here is from genome assembly GCA_025593235.1 of Vachellia pachyceras. Taxonomy (NCBI): domain Eukaryota; kingdom Viridiplantae; phylum Streptophyta; class Magnoliopsida; order Fabales; family Fabaceae; genus Vachellia; species Vachellia pachyceras. Next base: position 4,398 of record JANTPZ010049526.1, on the reverse strand, counting down.
TTCTAGTGGTTGAGGTTTTGGTTACTTGCAATGTCTAGAGTATAAATTGGTGTGAACACAAAAGAGGTTTTTCGAGAGAACCACCCTCAATTGGATCTATCAATGTTTGAATATGAATCACTCATACAGTCATGTAAAAAGCGTCAAACATGACATAAAATCGGAAAACACAACTCAAAATATAATATAAGTTTGTTAAAAATATGAAAAATAGACGCTCTTTCTATTCTCTACTATAAATCACTTTAACTAATTCACAAAAATAAAAAATGGTAATGAATTCATTGAATTTGTATAAAAATGGAATTTTTCCAACTTTATCCATTTAAATAAGGTTTTGAAAGATAGAAAAAAAATATAATGATCTACATTTAAACATTAATTACAAAGGTGAAATTGATAAATAATTATTAATTTCTATATTTAGGATCGGATGGAAGGAGTATTCTATTCAATTCATAATACAAGTCACTTTTAGAAAAACTTTTATATAATTTTTAAATGTAGTTCATTATATTTAAGTCATTCTCAATGAAAATTCAAGCATTTGTTGATCGTATTTCAAGATTATAACATCTTGCGCTATACCCGAATCTCTATAGGTATTACACAAGCACTTTGTTTTTGCAGACATCGTGTGGATGGGTTGCTCCAACACATGATATTGGGAGAATGATGATGAATAAGGACCTTATAAAAGAAATATTACAAAAAAGAACATATTTGCAACTAAAATTTCAAATTTTATAATTCTTACACTCTCAATTTGTATTAATTTTCATCTAGAACTCTTAATTATCATTAAATAATGGCAGCCAAGGTTTTGAATGAAGGTTTCTGTTGCTCTTGTGTACTAGATTATCATTTATAGCATCTATATGGTTATAGATATGTATATTGATATTCATGCATGCATGTAATGTATATATGTCATTGTTTAAATGTAGGTCTAACATTTGGCTCAAAAAATATAGGTAATAAATCACTATATATTGGCAAAAAGTGTGCATTAATGTAGCTTGTGTATATGCTACAATCCCAACTCAAACCAGGGAGGAGGGCACCTCACTTGCCTAATGGATTGTTCCCCACCAAACAAGGGAGGAGGGCTCACACAGCCGGCTGACAATAGCAGCAAACACACCAATAATGGATGAAGAATTATGCCCCGTTTGGCACGTAGAATTAGTTTTGATGGAATTAGAAGTGGAACTGGAAGTGGGATTAAAAGTTTGTTTGGTATGCTGGAAGTGGTGGGATATTATTTTAATTTAATATTTATATTTATAATGTGAAAAAACTAATATGCCCTCCACACCAGATTCAATCTACAATGCTCCTCACAGCTTTCACCCACCACCACCCTTCCTCTTCAAACCCCTTCCCTCACCAAAACTGGTGTTATCATCGTTGGAGCCGGTCTCGCTGGGTTAGCTGATGCCACTCATCTCAACTCTCGAAACATTCCCTTCCTTCTCCTCGAAGCTTTTGACTCCGTCAGCGGTCGCGTTCGTATTGACTCCGTTGATGGCTTTCTTCTCCACCGTGGGTTCCAAATCTTCATCACTGCTTACCTAGAAGCCCAGAAGCTTCTTGATTATCAAAGCCTTGACCTCTAGAAGTTCTATTCAGGAGCTCGGATTTTCTACAATGGTGAATTCCACACCGTCGCAAACCCTACTTCATCATTCGTAGTCGTCATTGAAGCTCATCGTTTTCTGGTCATCGTTGAAGCTCGCCGTCGTCATTCGTTGTGAGGGGCAGAGATGGAAATGAGGCTGTTGAACTTGGTTCCATGGTCAAGTGGTTGGAACCGAGTTCCAACCATTTTCATGGAATTGGGTTCCACCGGGAACCCAGTTCCAATGTACCAAACGGACGCACACATGGATTCCGCTTCCAATTCTAGTTCTCAGCCTTCGGTTCCCGCGTACCAAATGGAGTGTTAATGATTGCGAATGGTCGGTTCGATGCAATGGAATGAGTTAGTTTCTCACGGTATAGATAATGAATAACTGAATATTTATTGAGAGAGGTGTTCATATTTAAAGTGAGGGAGTCAATGAACAAGGAGTTCATCGAAACAGGGGCTGATGCTTCATTATATAATACACCGTACAAAATGGTAAACTTTCATATTATGCAATGCAACTGATATTCCACATTATGCAGGTCTTTTTTTCCAATTATTTTGTCAATGAGAGGTTTTCCCTCAATTCTTCTTATGTTTGTCTAAATGTTTTTTATTATATTATTGATAACTCTGGGTAAACTTTTTATAGAGACAGACAGATTAAAAATTTTGCTTATTATTTAACTAAATCCTCTAATATAGAGATGAACGTTTTCTTGTATCAGCAGTCACCCTCCATCACTTGTTAGGTAAAAGGTGGAGTTCATCAATGAGAGAAGATAGTAGGTATTGTTAGTTGGTGGGGGTTCCTCACTTTTAATGAGATACAGAACTTTGCTAACAATTTTATACCTTCCATAAATTTGTAACATACAAATTAACGTAACAGATAACTAAAGTATTGTGTATCTGAAAATTGGTTAAAATGATAAATTAGTTAACTTTTTTCAAAATCACTAATTTGTATGTGGAAGAGAGTAAGTGAGAGAGACTAATTAGTCATTAATGCAATGATAATTAATTAGAGAAAAATTAAAAATGAACGTACAAATTTAAAATAGATCATTATCGTCTTCTATAAACAAGATTACATGATCAATAAATTGCCAAATACTTACTCTAGTCTATACGAAAGGATCTTGATTACTAATTGATAAAGATTGAGAGCACTAGCCAAGTTGGTAATTTGTAACAAAAAGTTGGTTGGTTCCTCAAGAGCACTCCTTTTAATAGTACTTCTGGTCATTAAAGTAAGATGTTTTGTAGTGTAAATTACACTAAAAATTGGGTTTCATGTTAAGGATTGAATGGGTAATTTGCTTTTAAAGCATATTAATTATTTTTTTAAATTCATGTATTTTTTTTACTTATAAACAATTATGTTCAAGACACAATCATGTATTAAATATGGACACATTTTTTAACGAGTATTTAAATATTTATTTATCATATTATAAGGGATCAATGCTTTTCACTATAAATCTTGTTGGACGAAAACATCTTTAATTTGTGACGTCAACAGTGAGAGTTTAGAAAAAATCCATCTACCATAATTAGGATATGCGTTACTAATATCATGCTGAAGAATAATAAAAAATTTAATTTAAGAGAAATGACTACTTACTTTCTCGGGTCTTATTAATAAACAACATTTTCTCTCTCATGCTTCTAATCCTATATATAAATAATAATTTCGTTTTACCTAAAAATTTAATTTACGCTTTTTTTTTTATTTTACCATCCATTAATTACACATCTCTGTTTCCTCATTCTTTCTCGTCCTTTTATCGACCCATTCCCTCTCACACATATGATCTTCATTTAAGCTAAAAAAAAATTACATCTCATACACATTCATTTCTTTTAAATAAATTTAACCCTACACTTTCACTTGGTCTCTGCGATTATTGTTTAAAAAAAAAAGACAAGGTGTATCAACACTGCGGATTCTTTAGCAGAGAGGAGGAATGGTAATACTAATACCACTCCATGATGGAGACGAGGAAGGGAAGGATGGTGGGGCCCGCGGAATGCCTGCATCCAGAGTCCAGACATGGGGCATGCATGTCTCCCTCTCCGCAGGACCACCTTTCAATTCTCAACTCACTCCTTCTGCTCAATTTTAGAAACGCGGTAGAGAAGTAATTTTACGTAAACTGAGATAAATATGTGAAAGAGATTATCTTGTTTTGCAAAAAAATATTGTTGAAAATGCATTTAACTTTTCCAAACACTCTGGCAAACAAACTAAGTACAAACCCTTTCTTTGTTTTTATGGATAAGCAACACGTGCTGCTCAAAATGAATGATATTTACGATATCGGCACATGCAAAATCCCAAGGAGTCCGATCCAATCAGTTCAACTAGATTGGTTCGGTTCAGTCCTATAAACTTTAAATTAGAGTGGACTGGACCGGACCAAACTAATTGGTTCACTACTAGAAAATCATGTATTAGCGAGAAAAATTAGCGACGACTTTGATATTCCTCTCTAAATAGTTCAATTAGCGAGGAATTTAGCGACGACTTCTAAATTCCTCTCTAATGTCCAAATTAGAGAGGAAAATTAGCAACGACTTTGATATTCATCTCTAAATAGTACAATTAGCGAGGAATTTAGCGAGACTATTAAATTCCTCTCTAATTTTTTAAATTAGAGAGGAAAATTAGTGACGACTATTAAATTCCTCTCTAATTTTTTAAATTAACGAGGAAAATTAGCGACGACTTGGATATTCCTCTCTAAAATGCCCAATTAGCGAGG
>JANTPZ010049525.1:0-10076 GCA_025593235.1 Vachellia pachyceras | reverse complement strand
TACCCTTTGCCTCTTGCATTCACTTTTATCTTGGAAGCTTGTAACCTAGCATGGTTAGTTATTGATGGGTGAGATTCAAAGAATCCCAGTAGCAAACAATTACCATTCAAACAATCAAGTTATACTTCCATGATTTACTTATTATCAAGTGGCATTGCCAAAGATTATACATAACCAAGAACATGCACATAAAATATAGAATTGTCATCCATGGCCATGAAGCAATTCAAAGAGTCATTCAACATGTTCAAGATAAAATAATGGTTCAACTCATGGCAAGGTAGGAAGCATAACAAAATAAAATACAACTTAAATGCAAGAATGGGTAAAGTTGCTACCTTTAAACTTTATTAGCTTTCTCTTGCTTTTCTTTTCTTTCCATACTAGAAGCTTCATTAGCAAGTTTCCATTTTCGCTTCTAATCTTTGAGGCTAGCTGGTGAAACCACCAACTTGTCTTCCTTGATATCCCAAGGCCCTAAATACATTAATACAATCTTCATTTTACTCATTAGAGACATGAAAACAACATAACCAACACTTCTCATTCACAAATTTATTTCCTTTAGCCTTAATCTTAACTTATATATCCTTATTTTTTAGGAATTTTGGAAATTCATAACTTAACCTAGGAGAATCCAATTGAAATTGTTCAAGTCTCTAGTTAGAGTTCTTTCAATCCTATTTCAATGATAATGAATAACCAACCATCAAGTGAAGTGCACGAGTCCAAAATCTGAAAGAAAACGTCCTCTGTCCATTTGGCAAACCTGGAAGTCCTAGTTTTCTACCTCAATTTTAGAAAAGTCATAACTTAGTCTACAAATTAAAATCCCAAATTGAGTGATTCAAAGCTCCATTGGAATCTATTTTCATCCTCCACACACGAAAAATTGTCCTAGCACCAGGTCTCAAACATTGCTGCACAAAAACCAGCAATAAGAACGGCTAATGTTCAGCTGGAACACATCATTTTTCCAGTTTTCTGAGCTATCATTTAAAAATTCATATCTTTTAGCATACTTATCCAATCAACGTGTTCTAGAACTTATTTCAAAGCTCAAGATGTGTACTAAATGCTCATAAAATTTTGTGGACAGAAGAGATCATTTGCCCTGGTTAATGTTGACCCAAAAATCACTATTCCAGTTAAAACATTCCAGTTTTCTAGCAACAGTCTAAACTTAGAAAAATCATAACTTTCAGTGTATACATCCAAATAATACCCTTTTTGGACGTTTTAAAGATCCAGATGTGTAATAAATGCCTCTAAAATTTCATGAGCATATGTGATCATTTAACCTAGTTTAGACCCCCATGAATTTCAGTGCTCAGTTCTGAAAATTTTCCTGACAGCACACATTCCTTGCTTCAAGAATTTCCAGCTCAGTTTGCAACGTTTAAACCATCATTTTCACAACTCAAAATACATATTAGACTCCTACCACTATTACTTATCTTCTAGACATCAAGTTAAGTGTCTAAGCATGAAATTTCAGATTTGTAAACATTCTTCCTCACTGAACCGACGGCAAAATCATCAGAACAGGGACACTTGCTTCAAAATCATTATAGATTCTTTGAGCATGGCTAAAGCATCAAAAACGAACTGAGGAATGCATACATATATACATAATGTTTCTGAACAGTTTTGATATCTTGGAATTTCTTGTTTTATTCATCTGACAACAAATTGATTTGTAGACATAATTCTAGGTCACACTGTAATCCTTAGAATCAAGCCTATAATTACATGATTATTAGACAAAAAATCAGAGCTAATCCTGTGACAGCTATCTGGCATATTATTAGGCATGCTAATAGGAGATTACACTAAATGCTGATTATAAGAGACATAACAGCTAGATGGGCCCAAGGCCCATAACTTCAACACTCCCCCTCAAGCTAGCGAATAAATGTCCTTCATTCGCAGCTTGCCTCTTAATTCTTCAAATTGGGGTCTTGCTAGAGCCTTGGTGAAAAGGTCACCCACTTCTTGCCTTGATGGTACATAAGTGATCTCGATAATTCCTTCTTCCTCCTTTTCTTTGATGAAGTGCTTGTCTACATCAACATGTTTAGTCCTCTCATGATGAATGGGGTTTCTGACCATAGCAATGGCTGAGTTGCTATCACTTCTTAGTCTTATTGGAGTATTTAGTGCATATCCTAACTCCTTCAGTACCCTGATTATCCACATTCCTTCACAAACACCATGCGCTATCGCGCGGAGTTCCGCTTCAGTACTGTTTCTTGACACCACAAATTGTTTCTTGCTTCTCCATGTCACAATATTTCCCCATACTGAGGTACAGTACCCAGAAGTTGATCTTCAGTCTGGCAAGAACCCTGCATGATCCGCGTCTGTATATACCACTATTTCTCGGGTAGTCTCTTTTGCAAAATATAATCCATGCCCTGGTGTCATCTTAAGATATTGTAGGATTTTGTAGACTGCATCCATATGCTCCTCCATAGGTTTGTTAGTAAATCGAATCACCATGCCAACTGCGAAACTTATGTCTGGGCGTGTGTGAGATAGATATAGAAGCTTTCCCACTAGTTTCTTGTATCTCTCAGCATCCACTGGTACCACCTTTTTCTATTCCTCTATCTCCGTTGTCTCTTCTTTTCTTCCGTTGTTATCAAGCTTCATGCCTGATTCCATTGGTGTATCTGCCGGTCTGGCTCCCAGCATCCCGTTTCCTTTAACAAATCCAATGTGTATTTCCGTTGAGAGACTATGATTCCATCACGAGATCGTGCCACTTCCATTCCTAGGAAGTATCCAAGGCCTCCTAGGTCCTTCACTTCAAATTCCTTTTCTAGATACATCTTTAGCTCTGTTATTTCGTTCACATCATCACCTGTTAGGATTATATCATCTACATATACAATGAGAACAGTGACTTTGCCATTAGAGTGCTTTACAAACAATGTGTGATCTGCTTGACTTTGTGAGAAACCCACCTTCTTAACAGCTCTAGTAAACTTTTCAAACCACGCTCTCGGAGATTGCTTCAGACCATACAAAGATTTATAAAGTCTATATGCCACCCATAGAGTATTATGCTCAATTAGTCCTTCCGGGACCTCCATATATACCTCCTCCTCTAGGTCTCCATTTAAGAATGCATGCTTCACGTCTAGTTGATGTAGAGGCCAATCCAGATTTGCCGCTAGGGACAGAAGTATTCTAATGGTATTGAGTTTAGCAACCAGAGCAAATGTCTCCTGATAGTCAATTCTATAGGTATATGAGTACCCTTTAGCTACCAATCGAGCCTTGTACTTGTTGATTGTTCCATCAGGATTATACTTCTTAGTGAACACCCATTTGCAACCCACTGCCTTCTTACCAGTCGGTAGTTGGGTAATTTTCCAAGTCTAGTTTTTGTTCAGCACCTTCAATTCTTCTGCAATGGCTCCTTTCCAGTTTGAATCTTTGATAGCCTCTAGAAAATTGTTAGGCAATTGTTCATCTGCTAAATGAGTAACAAAGCTTCGCATAGAAGAGGACAATCTGTCATAAGAAACAAATTTGCTAATCGAGTGTTGAGTGCATGATCTTACCCCCTTTCGCAGGGCAATAGGCCATCCAAGTTCATCAGTTCTTGGAGTTGAAATGGCTTCATGGCGTGGTTCCATTCTAGAGGGTCCTTCATTTATCATATCAGCATCAGGTTCATTCTCATTAGAATCATTTATGTTTGCCTCCTCATCTTCACGTCCTCTATCCTCATCCGATTCAATCTCTAATCTGTCCAAGTTTAGTGGGGTTGAGTCCTCAATCCGAGGTATGTTCATTGGAGGTGTTGGGTCATCTATTAGAGGCATAATGGGATTGGATGACATTGTGAGAAGTATAGGTTCTTGTGAGAATTTATCAGGAAACACCCATTCTTTCTCATTCTCCCCTTGAATGGGTGATTTAGGGTAATAGGATTGAAATTCATCAAAGGTGACATCCATGGTGACAAAGAACCTTTTCAAAGTGGGAGAATAACATTTATAACCAAATTGATTGGATGGGTACCCCATAAAGATACACTTAAGGACCCGAGGATCCAATTTCCTTCCAGTATCATTGTGGACATAGGCTACACACCCAAAGACACGTTCAGGGATGTTCGTAAGAATATGAGAGTGAGGATATGTTTGGGAGAGAATTTACAAAGGGGTTTTAAACTGAAGTGTGGTAGAAGGAAGGTGATTAATGAGGTGGATGACAGTAAGGATGGCTTCCCCCAATAGAATTTAGGAATGTTGTTTGCAAGCATGATGGCTCTAGTTACTTCAAGGATATAACGGTCTTTCCTTTCAGCCGTTCCATTTTGTTGAGGGGTGTTGACACAACTAGTTTGATGTATAATCCCATGATGCTGGAGATAATTTTGAAGATCTAAACAAGTGTACTCTCTCCCATTATCACTTCTAAGGACTTTGATTGGTATATTGAATTGGGTTCGAATCATTTTGTGAAAGGCTTTGAAAATGGCATTAAAATCAGATTTGTCCTTCATAAGGTACACCCAGGTAAAGAGTGTGTGGTCATCAATTAGGGTAACGAAACATTTAGAGTGAGAGAGGGTGGTAATACGTGCTGGTCCTCATATATCACTGTGTACAAGGGAGAAGGGATGGGAAAGTACATGGGGATGAGATTTGTAGCTTTTCTCACACTCTTAGATAATTTACAGATTTCACAAGGAGAAAAGGATTCACTTTTATTCATAGAATTTGGAAACAACCTGGACATATACTTAAAACTAGGATGTCATAACCTATAGTGCCACAATAGGACATCTTTATTTGTAAATTGAGGGTGCAAATCTGCTGTCAAACTTGAAGTATTTGTTGCTGGTTGATGCTCTGCACAGTAAAGCCCCTATATAAATTTAGCCACGCCAATCGTCCTGCCCAACTCCAAGTCCTGAAATATACATTGAGAGGCAGAGAAATTAATGTTGTAGCAACTAAATTTATGGCTTTACCCACAGAGATCAGGTTGCACTGTAAATCTGGTGCATACAGTACATTTGTGAATACAACATTGCCAAAAAGACATACTTCTCCTATCCCATGAACTTTCACATACCTTCTATTAGCAACTCTTATAAACATGAGCCTGTCACACTCTTTAATATTATAAAGCATCTTATTATTACCAGTCATATGGTCAGTGGCCCCAAAGGCTACAATCCATATGTGATCATGGTGAACACTAGTTTTTAGGGCTAGAACAGCGTTACCTGTGTATGCCACATTTCCGTAGCTACCAACTCCTCTTTAGTGTCATGTTTAGCCAAAAGTTTCTTCAGAAATTCCAGCTCCTCTCTGCTTAATCTCCCTTCAGGTTCAGTTTTGGATTCTGAAGTAGTGGTATTGGCTCTTATCTCAGGTTTCACTCTCCTTTTGTGAGTCTGGCTTACCATGTAATTTCCAGCAAGCCTCTTGTGTGTGCCCAGGCTTTTGACAGTGGTCACACCATTTCTTTTTTCCTCTGCCATCACCAGAATAGTGTCCTCTTGATGTAAAAACATGTAATTCACTTTCAGCATTATGTGGCTTAGGAACAGATAGTAGCCTCCTGCTTTCTTCTGCCTTAGTTGTGAAGAACACCTCTCTAAGGCTAGGTAATTTTTCTTGGCTCATAATTCTCCCCCTTACTTCATCATAGGAAGGTTGCAAGCCAAGGAGAAACTTATAAATCCGTTTCTCTTCCTTAATCTGATTATACAATCGAGCATCTGCAGTACAAGTCCATTCAAGGACCTCATACTCATCTAGTTGCTGCCACAAAATTATTAGTTTAGTCCAGTACTTAGAAATATTAGATGTACCTTGTTTAAGATGATCTAGTCGTGCCTCAATTTCCAGAATGGCTGCTCGATTTCTGAGTGAAGCAAACATGTCTCATGCCGCCTCCCATACATCTTGAGCTGGCTTGAAAAAGATAAAACTGGAGCTGATTTCAGTGGTCATAGAGTTTACTAACCAAGATTGCACCATCGAGTCTTCTGCTTCCCATGTACAGTACTTTGGGTCAGTTTCTGTTGGTTTCTTTGTGGCACCGGTCAAGTACCCGAATTTCCCCTTTCCAGTAACGAAGAGGCGGATGCTCCATGACCACTTTAGATAGTTTTGGCCATTTAGGCGGTGAATAGTGATAGATGAGCTCCCAGTATCAGTTAACGCCTGAAGACTCCCGTGCTGGTTAATCGACGAAGCCGATGTGTTGTTCACCCGTGGTAAGTCGCGTCAACCTCCATTGTCCAGACCCAAGCCAGACTCATCGCGTTGACCTCCATTGCCCATACCTATGCCGAGTTCATCCCATCAGTCATCATCGTCGAGACCCAGACCAAAGCAGATCATCACTCACCCTTCATCGCAGGCTAGACTAGCGTCACCTAGAATGAAGCCTGCTCTGATACCATGAACAGTTTTGATATCTTGGAATTTCTTGTTTTATTCATTTGACAACAAATTGATTTATAGACATAATTCTAGGTCACACTGTAATCCTTAGAATCAAGCCTATAATTACATCATTATTACATGAAAAATCAGAGCTAATCCTATGACAGCTATCTGGCATAATATTGGGCATGCTAATAGGAGATTACACTACATACTGATTACAAGAGACATAACAGCTTGATGGGCCCAAGGCCTATAACTTCAACAATTTCTATACTGAAAACTAACCATGATTTGCAGCTGAACAGATTCACAATTCACCATGATCGTAAGCTCTATTCTATCATAGACTACCGGTTTGAACTTTCAATCTGTCGCTTAATCATTTCTGACCTGAAGTACCTAATTTGCACTAATTAAGAGCCATCTCTAAACACCATTTCTAGCAGCAATCGAAAGCCAAAGAAGTGTAGGAACTCACCTACATCAGAGCTTATGGCTAGAGGTGAAGACAGATCCCTTACTCTCGGTGAAAGCTCCTTTGTTTCCCCTTACTGCTGGCTCCTCTTGATTCCTCTGTTTCTCATGTTTTCTGTCAACTTTTGTAGGGTTTGGGAGAGAGCCAGAGATGTTGAAGCCCGTGGGTCATGAGAAGAAGGGTTTATGTTAAGCCATGTGTTACTATTTTGCCCTCCAATTTCAACCTATTTACATGGCTCATGTGTCACCTTAGGAAAAATTCTTGCAATTTTGAAATAAATCTAAAATAACTGGTCATTCAAAGGGATAAAAGTCCAAATCCTCACTATTCTTGGCTTGACAAGTGGTGCTCTCTTGTTCATTTAAAATAGTAGGAAGCTTATATATTATATCAGTATACTTTATAATTCCATTACTTGGACTCTCCAATTATTTTTTTTATCATTAGCATAATCTATTCTCCACATTTTTCTCTTATTAAAATAGTCCTCATCATAATTTCTTTATCCTCACAGGTATTTATTTGGAATTTCTCCAAATAAAGATCCATATTAGCTTAATTAGATCTTAAATTCTTTTAATCTTTTGCTTAGGGTACTTTGGGAATAAAAAAACTTTTAAAATGTCTTATAATTCCCAAAGTATATTATCCTTATTTTTTTCTGAATTTTTCTGATCTCCAAACTATTTTTCAGTAATTAACTTTTCCCAAAAAATAGGAATAAATTCCCAAAGATAAAATGACCCAATCATTTATTTATGAGATATAGTGAACTGCAAATAATTTTTCAATTTCTCTTAAAAGGCTCTGGTCAAGTTTTCTGAATGTTACACCTTCATCCCCAAAATTTCTAGCTTTTACTATCTACAACCACCAAAACAACCATCAACAACCAATAAACTAGCTTTTACTACTCAAGAAAAAACTTATAACCATTTACTACCTTTAAAACCTTCTTTTTTCCATTTTTCAAACTTGAAACCCTAACTTTTCATCTTTAAAAAGAGGGCTTTGATCAAGAAATCCATCCATTAGAAAGGTAGTAAAGGGTTGCAAAGTTTGAAAAAGATAAAGCTTGGTTGCTAGAACACATTACCTTATGTTATGGAAGCTTGGTTCTCTTGCTTGAGAATGGAGTTTTTGGCTAGAGAGAAGGGAGAGAGAAATTTGCCTAGAAGAGAGAGGGAGGGTGGCATCCAAATGAGGAGAGATGGGAGAAATTTTTGCTTATGTAAAAAGCCTCTTGAACATTGTGTGGTGTTAATTGAAACTTGGGGATGAAGTTGGATAATACTTGGACGAGAGAGTGCCACTTGTCCTTGGCCCATTGCTTGCTGAAAAAGTGTTTTTCAGACTCCCTAGGCTGGTCTGATTGGGCCTCTTCCCGTCCAGTTACTTGATCCAGTGGCACGCATTTCCGTAAAGTAACCTTTACTCAGGTAACTATCTTTTTACTTTTTCGGAGGCTTTATTTCTCACATGGCGCCATCCCCTAGGCCTCCTTACCTAGGTGGCATCATGTCCTAGCCCAAAACATCTCCGGGTTTCTCTCGTAACTCGTCAGAATTCATCGATTTGCGTGCAACACCATAAAATGTGTTTCCGGAAGCCAATTTGACTTAAGGGCATGGAAAATTCTATATCTTTCCCTGATACTCCAACCCTTTTCCGTTCCTCAAAATTCTTCCCGGATTTTCCGTAATTAATTTTCTAAGAAAATTCTTTTTAGGGGCTTTCGGGCACTGTTAATCTCTGTACTTTGAAACTGCCCACACCGGATACTGGGTAATAATTTTATTAATTGCTTTATAAGCCAACTAAACTTTTCTCAGTTCGGGTCTCCGGCATTTGAGGATTCCTGCTACCTCAAATAATTATTTCTCAATCGTCCTAAACTCTGAAATCCTTTATTTACCACTTATTTACGAAAATGACACTACATTTTCTACTTTTGCATAATTTCCAAAATGCCATCAATTTTTCTACCCTTTCTTAATTCCAACCTTACCCTTGGTCAACTTTGAATTTTTGTCAACTTTGACTTTTTGTTGACTTTTGACCAAATTACTAAAATGTCCTTATTATTTGATGACATTTTGCATCCTAGGTCTTTTTATTCAAAATTACCATTTTACCCTTATTATTTAGGCCAAATGATCATTTTGCCCTTAGTCATTTTTACTTAAAATCCTTAAGACCATGGACTTAGTCAATTATAATCTTCTTTCCTATAGGTATTTTCCTCTATATTTTTCCTTATTTATGGGCCTTAGATCATTGCATAATTTATCAGTCTAGCCTTTAGTTCGAGTTACAGAAATGCGGATATTACATGCAACGTAAAGAATCATGATAGTAATGAAGTAAAGCAATGAAAAGACGTTCTTTTTTTTGTTGAGTGCAAAAGTAGAAAAACGTTTCATGAATTTACTATGGTAGTGAAGTAAAGTTATGAAACACGTCCCTTTTATTAGTGATTGATAATGGGGAGGCTCGATATCACTACACTCACATGGGGAATCAGATACTTATTCATGAACATGGGCTTGGTTGGATCCCTAATCCAATGGGAACCACTTTCGTCTTCATAGCACTGATGAATATTATTCTGTTTAGCATTTCGGTGAAATTTGCACTATTTAAAAACTCTTCCAATGGTTAAAATTTATAACCTTCAACTTTTATTTTAAAATTTAAAAAAATTATTTTTTAAGAAAAATTGATTGCAAGAAATTATCTTTATTTTAGATTCAGTACATATTAACATATTTTAAAAAATAAAATTTAAAACATTTAATTTGAAGCATCCAAATTATATCTGAATAGTGTGTAGAGATTATGAGCTCTTGGTACTTAGTCTGTTTATTACTGAAATTCGTTCCAATATATATAATATATAATATGCTTTTCTAATACCTTTTGTAATTCAACTCCAGATTTGCTCGAGCAATCTCAACTTCAACATCGTAACTCAGATTTTTCATTGGAAATAGATGCAGTAATTCCTTCATATATAACTAATTAAATAGGAAAAGAGGGTAACAAATGATGCTAGCTACATCTTGCTTTATACTGAGTTGAAAACAAAAACAAAAAAGTTAATAGAATTCGCTATATTATCTCATCGAGTCGAATTATTTTGCATTATTTAAGATTTTCTTAGAATTTTACTA
>JANTPZ010049523.1:0-10088 GCA_025593235.1 Vachellia pachyceras | reverse complement strand
TGACGTATGGGTCCCTTTCCTGAAGGTTTTCCCATCCTCATATCACTCTGGACAATTTTCCTTAATTCTGGAATTCCTACGGAACTCCGTATACTAAGCCAGGTCTATCTTTATGACTTCCGGCCTATAGTCTTTCTTTCTATACTATTTACCTTTGAGTTCTCTTTTCGTTTCCTAGTAATCGGATTAGCATTTGATTTATCTAGCATCGAAATTTATGGATATTACACTTAAACCCCTAAAAATCATGGTATAACATCCATATAAATATGCCATCATCAAAATGCAACAAAACTTACAAAACACATAAAAACCCCCTTTTTGGTTTTTTAAGTGTCCTACAAGTTCAAGACTTGATTTTTATGGCCCTTTAAGCTTCTAAAATCCATCTCTTAGCTTTACCCTACACAAGGCATCATTTTGAAGCCAATGCAACCATCAAAATGCTCAAAAACACAGCCTTTCTATTTTTTTTCTTTAGCTTGGACGAAAATAGCAAAAATAAGGAAAGGAAGGGTTTTTCAACTTTGCTCATGAAACCATGCGTTTCCTTGCTTCCAAAACCCCTTTTCTTAACCTTGATCTACTCAAAAATACCTTCCCTTAGACCAAAAGAAATTTGGGTAGCACCTCCCCATATTTTTTTAAAACAACTTAAAATAACAACAACAACCAACAGCTTATCTTTTACCCCTCAAGGAAAAGTTTGCAACCATTTACTACTTTTAAAACCTTTTTTCCATTTTCAACTCTTGATGTCCTAGCCTTTATCCTCAAAAAGGGAGGCTCATTCAAGGAACAACTCAAGAGAAAAAGTAGTAGTAGTTGTAGCTCTCAAGAAAAGAGGGAGATTTAGTTGCTAGAACACTTTACCTTGTGTTGTGGAAGCTTGGTGCTCTTCTTTCTTGCTTGAAAATAGCTTGTTTTCTAGAGCGAAGGAGGAGAAAGATCTGATCAAGGAGAGAGAGGGAGAAGGACGGCCAAAATGGGAGAGGGGAGAAGGAAATGTATTTTTAAAATTCCATGCAAAAATGAATGTGTGAAGGAGGTTGATTCTTGGAGGCCGAGACTTGGAATGCTTGATGGAGATTGTGCCACTTGTCCCTTTCTCATTCCTTGGCAAAAGTGACTCTTGGCTTCCCCTAGAAGCTTGGTTGGCTGCTTGGTTATTTGTCTATCCGGGCACTTAATCCGGTGGCATGCGTTTCGGTAAAGTAACCTCTACGCGAGTAACTACCTTTTTACTTTTCTGGAGACTTTATCTTTCACGTGGCATCATTCCCTAGGCCTCCTTGCCCAGGTGGCATCATATCCTAGTCCCAGAGCATCTCCGGGTTTCCCTAGTAACTCGTCAGAATTCCTCGATTTGTGTGCAACACCAATTTGACTTAAGTACATGAAAAAATTCTATATTTTTCCTTGATTCTCAAGCTCTTTTCCGTTCCTCAAAATTCTTCCTAGATTTTCCTTAATTAATTTTCTAAAAAAATACTTTTTCGGGCACTGTTGTTCTCCGTACAACGAAACTGCCCGCACCAGGTATCGGGTATAATTTTATTAATTACTTTATAGCCCAACTAAACTTTTCTCAATTTGGGTCTTTGGCATTTGAGGACTTCTGCTACATCAAATAATTATTTCTCGGTTGTCCTTAACTCCAAAATCATTTATTTACCACTTATTTACAAAAATGCCATTACCTTTTCTACTTTTGCCATAATTCCCAAAATGCCATCACTTTTTCTACCCTTTTTTTTTTAATTCCAACCTTGCCCTTAGTTGACTTTGACATTTTTTGTCAACTTTATTCAAAATGACCATTTTACCCTTATTATTCAGGTCAAATGACCATTTTGCCCTTTGTCATTTTTACTTAAAATCCTTAAGACTAGGAACTTAGTCAATTATGATCCTTCTTATCTAAAGGCATTTTCCTTTCTATATTTCTATAATCATGGGTATTTAATCATCACATAAATACCGGCTTAGCCTTTATTTCCACTCACAGGAAATATACGGATATTACATTTCTCCCCCCTTAAATTTATTTCTCACAGGAAATATACGGATATTACATAAATACAGGCTTAGCCTTTATTTCGTCCTCAAAATTTACAGACCTCATACTTATGGCATTCGCCCTTCACGTTCTCCTTAATTTTCCATGTTGTTTCCATCTGTCATCAATCTTTTCTAGATACCTTCGATTACCAGATCCGGATTGCCCTTTTCTAGCTGGGAAATGTGAAGGATATTATATTTATGCTCAAACTTGGGGTTTAAGTCAACCGGTAACTTTTAAGTCTAATATACTTTATACCAATCTTTCTAATTTAAGCTCTATTAAGCATAATGGAGATCCACATCTCCTTCCATACTATACCTTATAAAACGCTACTCAGGCACTAGAATGATAGTTATTACCATAATTACAATCAGCTAATAAGAAAATACACATTCCAGCTCCCTTTCAACTCAAATTTCCCTGCTTTCGAAATATCTCTGAGTGGCTACATTATTCTTTAATGTCCACTTTTGTTTATGTTGCCAACGATATACCCATTTCATCAATTGATTCATGATTATCCGACTAGCATTAGAATTCATCTTTTTTAGCAATTTCACACTAATTCCCATCATAACACCATCCATTACAACACTGTCCCATTTCCATTCTGGAATTGACGAAGGTCACAACATTCCTGGTAGCTTTTGTTACTCTATTTCACTCTCAGACAAATGAGATATCTGGCCACATCGTCAGTGGTGTCTCCTTTTCATCGCAGGCCAACCACAATAGTTGTTTCACTTTAGTCTATCTCTTCGTCATTCCTGGATGGATAGTGTACCTACTCTTATGAGCTTCGTTAAGCACTCATCAAGTGATTACTGCCTTGTAGTAGGCTTTGGAGGGATATAAGCTTTGTCTTCGCACTTTATTATTCCCTCAGAAATGTCATGTCATTCACCATATCTTTCAAGGCTCAATTCTTTTGATCCTTTCCAACTTCCCACGCAATTTACAATTCAAATGGTGCCGACCTCGTTAGGTCTCGCACACAAATTTCCCCATCCAACTCCTATCCAACTATCGTCGAGCAATCCCTACTATTCCCTGAGCATCGTAATCACCTGCCCTGTTTTCCGACTTAGCGCACCACCGGTGCATAAATTACATCATACACAATCTAATAGTCATAGTCATCGATCAATTTCCCCCATCGCTTGTAGGGAGCTTGTACTTCTAGCTACATCCACAGGAGAATGGTTCGTTGGTACTGAACCTTTTGACACCGGTCTTTCTAGAGGAGATGGAGTAGTAGAGGGGGCTGATGAGGAGGAGCCTACTCCTGATGTAGATTCTAAGGGTGAATCAGCGATGGAGGGCTAGGATGGACTTGTTTTATCTGTTTCTTTTGATTTTGTATACAGTTATTTACTGGATGGGCTTTTCTTCAGTTTGTTATACAGCTGTGAATATAGATATATGTTCCTTTATTGCTTTCCATGTTCTGTTGCATTTTTGCATGGTTTTCCAGTATTGCTTGTGAATTCCACGCTTACAATGTTTTTAAATCTTTCCCTTTAATCATTGAGGACAATGCTTGATTTAAGTGTGGGGGTTTAGGATTTAGGCTTTCCAAGCTTTACTTTGAATTTTTTAAATGCAATTGGAATTTTTTGAAGGTTAAATGTTGGGTCATTTTGTTTTAAACTTTGGAAATTTTTAGATTTCTTAAATTTTTTCACAAAAAAATTGATTTGCAAGAGGTTTTGAACTACATTTTTGCTCTCGAATCACTTTCACCATGACCAAATTGGTTGTTCACCTTGGCGTAAGTCATTCAAATAACGTAACTCACCTCTTGATTGTGTTTCACAGTGACCATCTTATGGTTACGTCGCGACGAAACCACTTGCACACAGAACCACCCTCTTGGGTGTGGTTCGCCAAACCAATTTAGTTGTTAGCCACGGCGAACACTTCAGTGAATATGAAAAAAGAAGAGAGTTTTGAATTTCAAAATAAAAGGTTCCTTTTATCTTTATGCCTTTAATACTCTTTAGCATACATCATATACTTAAATTTTCACGGATAGTGCATTTGGAATTTGAATCATGATTTTAAGGGATAAAAGCTTTTGATTAATTGCATTTTCAAGTTAGTAACAAAGGAGAAGTGTTGATACAATTTTAAGATGACTCTTTGTGTTTCTCATTCTTGAGACTGTTTAATTGAGACGTTAGTCTTGTCGTGAGGATAATTGGGCCTAAATTCATTTTATTAGTGCGGGTATGTCTTGATTTTTAATCTCTCTAGAACTTGTCTTGATTCTTAATCAAAGCTTTATGATCCAATATTCTGTGAAAATGATAGAGCCCTTCATTTCAAAACCCCTTTATTTTTTCCCAAACACTAACCCAACACAATTTAACCGTTGCCACCCCTTTGAGCCAATCATTATTGGAAACCATCATTGGAAAACTATATCTTTATATGCAGGCATAGATTGGTTAATGCATGTATTAATCTCTCTTTTATTAAAAAAAAGAGAAAATAAAAAAAGAAGAAGAAAAGAAAAAGAAGAGAAAAGAAGAAAAGAGGACAATACAGAGAAATTTGTTGATAAAAATTTAATTGTATGCTTGAATACATATTTCTTTAAACTCTTGCATTGCAAAGGCATTGATATGATTAGCTTTCTATAATGTTGTGTATTCAAGAACTTATTTCATAACTCCTTTTCATTTTCTTTAACCTCCACTATCCATCTTAAACCCTAAAAGTCCTCTTGATTTACATTGTATTGATCTTGTGGTAGAGAGGTAGAATAATTACAAGCTTATGGTAGAGATTTAATTAAGCAAACCATGAGTGAAATTGTCCTTGCTAAGTGAGCTGAGAGAGAAAAAATTTTCCCTTTTAAGAGGAAGTCTCTTTTATTCAGTCTTCTGAATTAAACTCTCTCAGGTATCCATTTATTATTGTCTCTACCTTGATCCTTGTTGAGTCCTTGACAAATGCTTTTATTGAATTCTTAGTCCTTACTCATGTGGATAGATTCTGAATGCATTGATCATTAAAAGTTTTTGAAAAGCTTTATCCAGGAGTACAAAGGTTCAAGTGTGGGGGAATTTGATTGAGCTCTATTTCATTAGAACTTTTGCTTGAATTTCCAAAGTATTTAATACATTTTTGGCCCTTCATGACCCTCTTTGAGCTTAATTTTGAAACTAAAGTTGTTGGTTTTGATTAGCTTGATTTTGGGTGCATTTGCCATGAAAAATGATACATTTGCACTTAATTATAATCATGAGCAAGTGATACTTCAAATGTTGCTATTTCATTTCAGGAACTTTGGCAAAGGACATCTGGAAGCACCTCTGGAACATTTTATCGTGGTGCAATTCATCATTATCCGTGCCAAAAGATCAAACGAGCGAGCAAGAACTCACAGGAGAGGTTTGCCGTGGTGAATATCGCATATCAGCATCAGATCAGGTTCCAAATGAAAAGATTAATTGACCCATCTTATGGATCCGACCCAAAGCGGTTATTACACCTTCATTTAGGGTAAATTTTGAGTGCATTCAAAGAGAGAGTAGCCACCACACACTCAAAAGTCACTCCCATTTCATCTTTTTCCATTTTTCTCTCATTCAATTGCTCTCTCAACCCTAACTCAGCCTCATTTTCATCTCCCACATTATCATGCACTCTCATTCTTCCATCCAGAGCACTGAGCTGCTTGCTATGAGTAGCTAAACACCTCCCTTCCTCTTGGAGATGAAGAAGGCTTGAGTTTAAAGTGCTAAAAGGGGCGTAGTAGTTTTAATCTTTGTTTATGTTATAGATTACATAGTTTTTGAGTTAGGATTTGTAATTTGTACTTAAATACTTGGTCTCGGTAGAGCCAAACTTGGATTGCTTGTGTATTAATTTTGCTTTGTGTTTGACTTGGTAGAGTGAAGTCTTATTTCTACCTATTCAATGAAATCTTTATTGCTCTCCTTTATCTTCTTAGTTATGCTTGATATTTGAGGTGATATTGCGTTGAGTTGGATTTTTCACTTGGCAATTTCTTTACACACACTAAGTGTTTTTAAAGGGTTTCATGGAATGGAGTTCATCGCATGGAATTTCTGACCCAGCGAGTCGTTGGTGTTTTCAATACAAAACTTAGTGCGAAACTACTGCTATACCTCATGTTTCATGAACTATGATAGCCTAAACCATTTCCAGGAGGAACTCATCATTGAACATCTTTTGCATTTTCAAATCTTTTTTCATTGCATTCCCAAAAATCCAAAAACCCCCAAAAAAACTTTGTTTTGTGTTTAGTTTCAATTTTATACAATTTTGAATCAAAAACGGTTTTCACTTTCAAAGCGAACTTAACCACAAGCTAACTAACTAGTGGTGCACGAGGCTCTGTAGAGAACGACCCTGGGGTTGCACCCTATAGTGCAATCCTTGAAAATCACAATTGTTTTAATCTATTTCCAAGACATGACAACGACAAGTTTTTACGCTTCAATCTATGGCCGGATCACATATATATGGTGACACATGCTATGTAGGGACTGGTGGTAATATGGTAGTCATCAGTTATGTAGTATCGATCGACCGTTGATTGTGGCACTCATTAGAGTAATTATTACTTTTTAATAATTGTGGAAGTGTTGGTAACGAAAAAAGTCACCACTGAAAGTACTTTAAGAGGTGACTTTTTGTATTTATTTTTATCGCGACCACTACTTTCATCTATAGGCCCTACGGTGGTGACTTTTTGACGACGGTGTGTCAACACCAAAAATCAATTTTTTTTAGTGTTACATAGTTTCGAAGTGTCATGTCACCCATACTTTCTCTAATAAAAATGAAAAAATAACAATTGAACTCGTTCTCTTGTGTAAATTTTCAACCATTCTTATCCGTGTTTCATGGGAACGCATGTTGGCTGGCGGTATATTTTACCTACAATTGAATTGCACGTTGGCTTTCACACATAGTGACCATATCTTTAGATTATCAGGTGATAATTAATGATGGAATGAAGCATGGGTGTATATATGTAACAAGTCATTGATCAATGACATGTTAAGAAGAAATCAATTCTAACTGGGTGAAGCCTAAACTTTAGGGAATTAATGAGGTGAGACCTATGTATATATGATAACACGTGCCCTTTGAATGGGGAGTTGACGATCCTTAGCATATCATTAACTTGAGAATGAATTAGACTTGTGACTCAACTGGCAAAGACTCGTACACGTCCAAAGGGTAGGAGGTTTGATTTTTGGAGAGGACAAACTTTCAAATTTATATGCTGATAACATGTTATGTAGATGAAGTATCATATATATGATGACACGTGCTATATAGGGATTCGTGGTAATGTGATAGGCATAAATTATGTAGTATTAACCGGCTGTTGATAATGTGGTAGTCATCAGAGTAATTATTACTTTTAAATAATTGTGGAAGTATTGATAGTGACAAAAAAGTCACCGTTGAAAGTACTTTAAGAAGTGACTTCTCTTTTACTTATTTTTATCGCCACCACTACTTTTAGCTATAAGTGCTATGGCGGCGACTTTTTGATGACAGCTCATCACTATTAAACATCAATTTTTTTGTAGTGTTACATGGTCCCGAAGTGTCACATCACCCATCTTTCTTTAATAAATATTTCAATTATCTATTTTTGTGAATTTTACATATAAATTTTTCTTGATTATTTATGTCTTTACATAACACATTATAATATATATTTTGTACCTCCTCAGAAGGTTGAAATATTTTCGTTATAAAGAATATGGAACTGAAAGTATGTAAATATTTCCCTTCTGCGATACAATAGTAGCTATTCGCATCTCTACAACATTCCTTGTTTGGAAATCCTTATTCATGAATTTATAAATTCAGTAAAAACAAAAGATACAGCACACACATATATGAATCCTCTTATTAACACAAAATATCTTCTCAACCTTATATTAAAAGATAGATAATTCAACTGTAATATTTTATAAAAGTATTGTTACAATATATGATAAATAAAAACATTTTTATTATAATACAAATGGAAACAGTTCAGATTAAGTTTTAACAACTTAAATTTATTTATTTACATTTTAGAAATATGATAATAGTAATATTTTATAAGATATTAAATTGAACCATTCATTTTTTTTTCAGGGGTGGAAAAGGGATTTTGAGAGAAAAATGATTCTGAAATAATCCATGAAGGGTTTTAGAGCAATACCTGAAGTGTCGTTCTGGTTGCTTTCAACACCCACACAAACCAAATCACTACGTAGAACTCGATTATAATACATAGCAAAAACATATAATATAGAGAAAGTTATACGGAGGGTAGAGATCTTTTTCGTGTTGTCAGAAAAAAAAGTATTCTCAATCTTCCTTTTCCTTTCTATATCTAGAGGAAGCAAGAAAAATTGTTTGCTAACTCCTCAAACCATGTCTGGGAAACAGTTCCCTCTATTCACCCAAAAAAAAAAGAAAAAAGAAAACAGTTCCCTCTAATATTCAAAATTCCATATTGGGGAACGTTACCCTTCTTTGCCCCCAGGACATTTACATATTATATTTTCCTCTAAGGTTAGTGAGTTAGGCCTAATCTAATGGTGGACTAGCAAACAAATATATATTTTTTAGAAATTCAATTTTATAATGAATATACTTTATTCAATTGAGTTTTTGGTACCCCTATTAATTCAAAAATTTTATTTATCTAACTCTTACATGTTACAAAGATTATTACATAATAGAGGCATTTGAAGACATTTAAACATTATGGTCGTGATGATTATTATGTGAATAGGGTAGGAGCCGAAAAAAATTGTGGTTGGAAGGATCCACTAAATGTCATCCACAAGTCTCCAGGATAATATCATTCTTGGGAATTTATATAAATAAATAAATAAATGAATAGTGATTGGCCCTCGCACATATGCTACCCAAATTTTGGTGTCATTTAATAAACATAGGAATGTGTTCTGAACAATTTTAAAACATGTTCCATACCACATTAATTGACCCACAAAAACCATTTATTTCCATTTAATGCATTTACGTTCAATAAAATGTTTTAATTTGTTTCTTTTGTAAATATATAATAATTGCCCATATAAACACCTCTAATCTTTGCGTCAAACATAAAAAAGGTCACTTATGATGAATTACTTGAAGATTACGATGAAATGCATCTTGAATTATTAAAATTTGCAAAAGAATTATCTTTCCTTAGGAAAAAGGTCAAAGAACTTGAAAAACCGATTGAGAAAACTGTCACTGCCCCTGTCTGTTCTAAATGTGAGATTTTGAAAACCGAAAATGTTAGATTAACAAAATCTCTCAAAAGATTTACAAAAGGCAGTGAGATGTTACAAATTAGTTTGAAAAATCATAGAGTAACTAATGATCGCAGTAGCATAGGATATAATCCAGCAGATGATTTTCACAAAGGAAAGAAGAAGAATGGCAACAAAAGCTATTTAAAGTTTTTCCAAAGATCTGTACACTCGTCTGAACCGTTTGCTATTTGCAATTATTGTAATAGAAAGGGACATAGAAATACCTCTTGTCATTTTAGGAAAAAGAAAGATCTTGGAACATACAAATGGGTACCTAAGGGAACTTATGTTCCAAAGGCACCTAGCACTAACCTGAAAGGACCCAATAAGACTTGGGTACCTAAATCAATTGAATAATCTTTTTGCAGGTTTGTCTTAGAGCATCTAAGTCAAGTAAGTGGTATATCGATAGTGGATGCTCAAGACATATGATGGGTGACAAAAATAATTTTGTCAACCTCAGAGCAAAAGAAGGAGGAAGAGTAAGCTTTGGAGGCAACCAATCCGGAAAAATTGTTGGAGTTAGAGAAGTTAGTAATGCCAATGGAGCTCCAGTTAAAAATGTTTACCACGTGGAAGGATTGTGTCACAATCTCCTAAGCGTAAGCCAAAGTGCTGATAAAGATAATTGGGTGATCTTCGACTCACAAGAATGCTTCATTATCAACAAGAAAGATCTACCAATCAACAAAGAAAAGTTGAACATT
>JANTPZ010049522.1:0-16017 GCA_025593235.1 Vachellia pachyceras | reverse complement strand
CGGTCAACGCCGAGTCAACCCGTTGACCGGGTTGACTGTGGTTCGGACCGGCCAGTCCGCCGGTTCATCGGTTCACCGGTCCGACCGGCCGGTCCGAACCGGTTTTTTGAACCATGCTTCAAGGTGAGTGGCCAGTACTGGGGAGTAATGTTCGCACCTATCATGAAGGTGGTCCATCCTTCTTAAATAAGCTGAAAGGAAGTATTAGCAAAGAAAGAAACGGTTAGGAGAAAGATGATTCATTATCTGAGGACTCGTTGCCGGATGACGATAATGGCTCAGGTAAAGTGGAACCTTTTTGTGTTACGGTGGAAGACCAAGAGAGGAATTTTCCTACCTTCTATTTCTCTGAAAAGATGAAGAGTAAATTATATAAACCATGGAAGTCTGCAGTTATTGTTAAGTTATTGGGTAGACAGATTGGGTACAAGGCCTTAGTCCAAAGGTTACAATCCATGTGGGCTAGAAAAGGAATTCTGAATGTGATTAATATTGGTTTTGGCTATTTTGTTGTCAAATTATCCAACAGGGACGATTACCTTAATGCTTTAACAGGAGGTCCTTGGATGATATTTGACCATTATCTCACGGTGCAGCCATGGGAACCTGGTTTCAAGGCTCACAAAGCAACCATCAGCAAAGTGGTAGTGTAAGTCAGGATTCCAAAGATTCTATGAAATTTTACGATGAGGATGCCTTGACATACATTGGCAATAGGATTGGTAAGACTCTTAAAATTGACATGAACACCTCTTGTCAGTTAAGGGGCCGTTTTGCTAGAATTTGTGTATTAGTGGAATTGGGGAAGCAGCTGATGGCTGGGTTTAAATTAGATGAAGAAGAGCTTTTCTTGGAGTACGAAGGTTTACATCTTCTGTGCACAAAGTGTGGCATTTATGGTCACAGGCAAGACATCTTTCCATTGAGGAACTCTGTTAACGTTAATAATGAGGAAATAAAGGACAAGGAGGGAGATAAAAAACTTGACTCAGGAGAGCGAGGAATGGAGAATTACTCTGATCAGTGGAAAGTGGTGGAAAAACATCGCATACGGAAATCCAAAGACAAAAACGGAGATCAAGCTCCGGTGACCAAGTATGGATCTCGTTTTAACGTTCTTCACGACGACACCGGTGACAATGAGGCAATTCAGGAGGCAACAGAGCACCAAATGGTGCCTGTGACGATCCAACACGCTACGTCTGCTATCAATCAAACTACAAAGTATAGGACAGAGGAGAAGCTTAAAAAAAAGTTCTGTTCCACGACGAGAAGTGACGGGAAATCTGGAAATGGACAGTTTGGAGGTGCATAGTTCGGCTGAGGGGACGGATGGAGCTTTACTTAGAGTTATAGGAGGGAGAGTGCAAAAAAGAGGAAATATTAAGAGGGTTGATAAACGTCAGAGGAGACAGAATTATTTTCCAGAGAGAGTGGACGAGATTTCCAAGTGTGTGGGACCGATGCATAGTGCTTAATTGTTGACTTTTGGTGAAGAAAGGGTGGGTCCTGTCGAAGAGATGGTGGCAGAAGGAACTAATAAGGGAGTGACGCAAATGGAGACTTTATTGGACAATAATACCTCAGTGGACCCCCTTGTTAACAACGCCTTGGAAAAAGGTAGGGTGCTGATGGATGATAACGCTTGTTTGGGCTTCGAGGATGATGGGCTTGGAGTTGAAGACTCTTTATCCCATGATGAGGAGCTTGAGCCGGCTGAAGGAGGAACTTATGTTCCTGAAACACAATTGCCTTGCAAGCAATAAAAGTCTGTGAGTTTACTTTGTTTTAATCTTTTTTATTTAATTATGATTAATGTTTTATATTGGAATATTAGGGGTGCTTGTGGAAAGGGTCTTTTGAGAAATTTAAAATTAATCCTTAATGATCCTAAGCCTTGCTCGATTTTCTTATCTGAGACTAAGTGCAGGAATATTTTGCGTCTTCCATCCTTTAAGAATCTGGGTTTTGATGAAATTAGATGTATTCCTAGTGAAGGCAGATCAGGTGGTTTAATTGCTGCTTGGAATTCTGCTAATATTTCTATTAATATCATTGAGGAAAATAGACAATTTTTTCATTGTGAATGTTTTACCCCTGGGAAGCATAAGTTTTTAATTACTGCTGTTTATGCCATTCCTCACTCAAACTTTAGACTTTGCTTTGGGAAAGATTGGAATATTTGGCTGCAGGGATTACTATTCCATGGATTGTGTATGGTGATTTTAACGATATTAGGTATTCTGATGAACGGCTTAGAGGTTCTGCTGCCAATTTAAGCCGAATGAATCTTTTCAATAACAGAATTATGGCTTGTAATCTGAATGATCTGGGGGCTGTGGGTCCCAAGTACACTTGGAAAGGGCCTCGTATTTCTGATTTTTCAAGATTATATGAATGACTTGACAGGGCTCTTGTTAATTCCTATCTTTTAAACCTGATGCCGGATTGTTTCCTTAAAGTGCTTCCTAGAACTAAATTTTCTGACCACAACCCTCTTAATCTTTCTGTGGGCCTGAGGGATCAGAATCTTATCAGGGAACGTCCCTTTCGTTTTGAAGCTATGTGGCTTACCCACAATGATTTCCAGAACCTCCTCTCCAACAATTGGGAAGTTAACGGTGATCTGGAAGGTAATATGAAGAATCTGAGAAATCTTCTCCCGGTTTGGAACAGAGAGACCTTTGGCTTGGTGGAAAAAAGGAAAAAGAATATTCTGGCTCGTCTAAATGGGATTCAGTCCTCTTCTTCCTATCCTTTCTCCAATTTCTTACGTAATCTAGAGGTTGACCTGCAGCAGGAGTTAGATGAAATCCTCAAGCTTGAAGAGATTAAATGGTTCCAGAAATCTAGAACGGATTGGATAACTAAAGGGGACGGTAATACAAGATATTATCATTTGAAAACTACTTCTAGAAGAAGAAGAAACAAGATTTGGGCTCTTAAGGATACTGACGGAGTTTGGATTGATAGAGAAGAGGACCTGAAAAAGATGGTGACTATGTATTTTAAGGGCCTGTTTTGTGAGGAGGAAGGCGATCCTGCTTCTCTCTCATCCGATGCTAAATTTCCGGCTATTGATCACTCTCTCATTACCAATGTGGGCACTACTCCTAGTGATGAGGAGATTCGCAGGGCTATTTTTGATATGGGACCTTATAAAGCTCTTGGTTATGATGGTTTCTCTCCTTGCTTCTTTCAAAAAAATTGGAATACTGTGGGTAATGCTATTTGTAGGTTCATGAAGGATATATTTGAAGGTCAGGGTGATTTAGTGGAGGCGAATAAAACTCTTATTACTCTAACCCCCAAAAGAGATAATCCGGAGAGGGTTGAGCATTTCAGACCTATATCGTTGTGCTCTGTTCATTACAAGTGTATAACTAAGATTATTGCTAGGAGGATGAAGGATTTTATGAGTAGCATTATATCTCCTTTCCAGGATGGTTTTATTCCAGGGCGTCATATTCAGGATAATATTATTATCAGTCAGGAGATTCTGCATACTAAGTACAGAGCTAGGGAAAAAGGGATTTATGGCCATAAAAATCGATTTAGAAAAGGCCTATGACAGGGTTAACTGGAATTTTATGAAGCTCATCCTTCATGAGATAGGGATGGAGGAGGGTACTATCAATCTTATTATGAAATGCATCTCCTCTACCTCTTATAATGTTTTATGGAATGGGTCTAAATCTAACTTTTTCTTTCCTAAGAGGGGCCTTCGTCAGGGAGACCCTATTTCCCCGTATCTTTTCGTGTTGTATATGGATAAACTGTCCCATATCATTAGTGATTCGGTGAATGACAGTCAATAGAAACCTATTCATGTCTCTAGAGGTGGCCCTGCCATCTCTCATCTTATGTTTGCTAATGATCTTCATCTTTATGGGGAAGCCTCTGAGGAGCAAATCTCTATTATGAAGATGTGCCTAGACAAATTTTGTCAAGCCTCTGGTGCTAAAGTTAGCAAGGAGAAATCTTCCATCTTTTTATCTAGAAAAGTGCCCGCTAGCATGAGAAGGAAATTTCAGGAAATTTCAGGCATGAAAATCTCGTCTGAAATAGGGAGATATCTGGGGTTTCTTCTTTCTAGGAAAAGAAGATCTACGGAGAGGTTTCAATATATTATTGATAGGGTTAAATCCAAACTTTCAGCTTGGAAAGCTAATTATCTCTCAGTTGCTGGTAGGATTACTCTTGCCAAATCAGTCCTGAGCTCCTGCCCTCTCAACCCTATGCAAGTAGATAAGGTGCCGCTATCGATTTGTAACGAAGTTGAAAGAATTCAATGTAATTTCATATAGGGCTCTGGATATAGAAGAGGGTTTCATCCTGTTCGATGGGAGATTGTTACTTTGCCTAAATCGCATGGAGGTCTTGGGTTTAGGAAGTTGCATTCCATGAATTGTGCCTTCGGGGCCAAGTTGGCTTGGAATCTTATTCAAAATCCTAATGGATTATGGGTTGATATTCTATAGAGTAAATATATGCCTAGAAGTGAGCAAAACCTTTTGAATGTGCAGCCAGAAGATTCCAGTTTATGGCGCTTCATTTGTGGCCAAAAGAGCCTGATTGAGAATGGTACTAAATGGTAAGTGAAGGACGGGAATATGGTCAAAACTTTCTCTGATCAATTGTTAATTCCCTGGATGGCTATTAGAGAGATGTGCACTAGACCTTTATCCCACGAAGAGGAGAACTCCATAGTTGCTGACTAGGTCAGCAACGGTTGTTGGGACTATCATCGCTTGGAGAACCTGGTTAGTAGTGAGGTCATTTTCAACTTAACCATCTCGATGCCTCTGAGACCTGATGCCTTGAATGATATTATGATATGGGGTCTTACTCCATCTGGATGCTTTTCTATTAAAAGTGCTTATTTCATCATTGAACCTGAGCCATCCAATCTGTACAACCCCGTGTATAAGCATATTTGGAAGTGGAGAGGAGTTGAAAGAATAAGAATTTTTATTTGGAAGGTCTTCCAAAATAGACTTCCTACTAACGCCTGGAGGAGTTCTTTGGCTCCTGTTTCTCCGTTGTGCTCCTTTTGCAACGAGAAAGAGGAGGATGCTTTACATGTGCTTCGGGACTGCTATTATGCTAGAGATTTATGGTCTAGAGCTGTTAATTCCTCTCATAAGGCTAGCTTCTTTTCCTGTCCTTTGCGGGATTGGACTGCTATGAATTTGAAGAAGGACTTGAGTAGAGATTCTACCGGGTATTGGGACCTTTTTTGGGGTGTAGCTTGTTGGTTCTTATGGACTTGGAGGAATAAGGATATCTTTAATGATCATTTCATCAAGCCTATGAATCCTTATGACACGATCATTGCCTCTTGGAAATCTTTTATTCAAACCGATGATCTTTTAAGGCTTCATCCAGATTCCTTCCACGGCATAACTCATCAGTGGAGGCCTCCTGATAGAGGATGGATTAAAGTGAATGTTGACGGAGCGGTGGCCAGATCCTCTAGGATGGTTGGTTGTGGAGGTGTCATTAGAGATCACTCTGGTACTTGGATTAGGGGGTTCACCAAAAAACTTGGCCTAAGTGAATCTCATAAGGCCGAGGAATGGGTTATTTACAAAGGTCTCCTCGAAGCTTCTGAATGCGGATACAGGAATATTATTATCGAGTCGGATGCCAAATTGCTAGTGGATATGCTTAATTTAAATTGTAATTCTACTAACAATGGTTTATTATTTGCAGATATTAGAGAACTCATGGCCAGGGACCGGAGCGTAATCATCCAATATACGCCAAGGGAGCATAATAGATTGGCTGACGCTCTAACTAAGGAGGCTACATCTACTTCTACAACTTACTACTCGTGCCCACACCATCTCCGAGAGTTGTGTGTGAATGATTTTCTGGGATTATCTCCCCATTTTGTGTAGCTTCGGCTTCCTTTTGAGCTTTTACTCTCTTATTGTACCAAAAAAAAAAGAGTTAACTAGTAGGAAAACATGTCTTATGTAGTATTCGATTTAAAGATTATTATTGACTATTTTTTAATTTCATCCTTATTTAATTCTCATTTTTTAAAAAGGTAGACTCTCATTTTCAAAAAATAAAGTAGACACCGAAGAAAAATGATTTGTAAATGAAGAGAGAATGGAAATTTTAACAAGGGTAAATGTAACTTTTTTTATTAATTTAAAGTGTATATAATACCTTATATGTCATTAATTAATATGTCAGAATTGGTTAAAATAGTGTTATATTAAAGTGTTAAAAACATTTATATATAAACAAGGAGAAATGCTAGAAATGGGTATCATCATTCCATTGCCATTGTTTTGTCGTCATCATTCTGCTAACTGAATGCGCGGGAACCACCTTCACCATTTTAGAAAATTGCCCAACAAACTTGTGAAAAAGCTAGATTATAGAAAATATGATAAGACAAGAAATTGGAGAATAGAGTAAATAAGCATTTCTAATTAACAACGTACACATTGCCTCTATTTATAGGCTCGAATCATCAAGTATAAGAAATAAAGGGTTATAAAGAAGTAAAGGTAAATATAATGGTATTAACCATAAAAAATCCTTACAAACCCTTCATTGGGAGGTTATAATGTTATGGTATTAAACATAAGGAATTCTATAAGTTAAAGATTATGAGCATTCACTCTAAAATGTGTCGGAATTCAATGAGGAGGCTGTTTGAATAAAAATGATGAGATGTTTTGAGATGCAAAATATCTCTAATATATCAACAATTGAGATACAATATATGATTTATATCTAAACTCATCTAAATATTAAGTATTTATCATATATTTATAATATGCATCGTACTGTTATATTAAATACAGATATAATATATGTACGGTATTGTTATAGTATAATATACGTTTAACATATAAATTTAATTACGTTAATTTACATTGCATTTTTATCAAGCAAATACCCTAATCAAATAGGCCGACGGCGACCTAATAAAGCCCCGAAGAAGTTGAAGAGACGCACGAAGCCGCATATCCTGATGAGATGAAAGTTGATGCATACATATCCGAACATATATATAATATTATATTGGCAAGTTACGTTGGGACTGGGAAAAATATATAATAATATTTTCTTCCATGTTCCTAACCCCTTCGTCGAGTCGTCGTCGCAATGGACGGTGAACGGGATATGGTGCGTATGGTGCTCTGTGAGCTCCGGTCTGTCTTGTTTCTTGCTGGGTGAAAATATTCTTGCTTTTATTTTGTCCATGACCAACTCTATAATTTTTGAAGAAAGGGAAGGCGATAACTAATGGCAAATAATTTATGGATATCTGGCATGTAAGCCTATATTTAATAATTAATTCTCTAATATATATAATATGTCACTTTAAATAATGGGAAAAGGATAGAAAAGATCTCAGGGGATGTGAGAAGATTGAGAGGTGTGTAAAGATTTACAAATATCAATGAATTTCAAAATGTGGAGGAAAAAGATAAAATAAGATGGATAAGAATGCGCCCAAGTTATTTTAAAAAATTTCCCCTTTGTTATTCAATAGTGATAATTTTATTTTTCTTATAACTTGAGTATAATTCCCCTTAATTATTTGTTGGATCCATAGTTTTGCTTAACCATACGACACGTCCATTTGAGATTATTTTGATGGAAATCAAAGCATAAATATTTGTCATGTTTAGGGATGTGATGAAATAATGAATAAATATATGTAATTGTGAGACCGAAAATTAAAGTAATGAACAAACGGTAATGATAGTGTTAGGGGGAAATTATTGGTTGCCCCACAAAATGCATGAAAGTATACTAATGGCAGACAGATGGTGGTCCTGCGCAGAATCTTAGCATGGAGATGAAGGTTGAGAGAGGAGAGAAGAGAGAGAGCGCTGATTCAGGGCCCAACAATTATATAAATTTAAAGGTGGTTTGCTCAAACTAACTGTTTTGTTATTTTTGCCACACTATTTTGCATCCGAGAAAACGTTTCCCAGAGAGTCTACCACCAAGATTAGCCTCTTAAGTTTTGGATTCTCAAAAATGGTAGATGGCCATAATCATGTAATTTTTATTGCCAGCAAGATGGGACCAGTTACAAGAAATTATATCACTAGTTACAGTCACACTGCCTAGTCATAACAAAGTCAAACGAAGTTGTCAAAGAAAAACAAAGTCAAAGAACCCAATGATAATCAAATTAAAATATTATTATACAGATAAAGCCGTGAATTTACTTCTTCACTACTTGGAGGATAGAGAATATGGTTTGAACAATAGTGAGTAAGAGGAGTACAATTGCAGCAGTAGAAGCAACAATCTGCCATGGTGTATGACAATAGTCACGTCTTAGAGTTGCCTTCATCTTGTGCCAAGGGCCTTGACAATAACCATTCAACCTTTTGCAGATACCATGATATTCAGAATTGAAATCCGTATAAAGGACATTTTCCCCAAGACCATTAAATAATAAAGCAACCTGTTTCGTATCTCCTAACCTATTGTTGACTATTTTGTTGCGAACTAGGAGATCCACATCTTTATATGTGTCTACTAGATAATCCAGCATTGCAATATAGTCACTAATGTAAGTATCATAAGGATAATGACACTGTTCTAATGCTATCATATTACGAAACAAAAGTTCAGTGCCATCCTCCACCACAATTTGTGGAATTTCCAGTTGATCACCTGAAAATTTCAAATCTAACGGACACGTGCTCTTGCTAGCCTTTAACTTTATGCCTGCTTCTTGCAATGCATTCGCATTGTATAAAAGACTTTCAACCTCTGTGAATGAACCCCTTTGAGAGATCTTTTCTGGCAAGTAAAACAGTCTAAGAAGATCTGTAAAATGCTTTATCTTCACATAAGGATTAGGCTCTAAATTTTGTGTGTTGAAATACCCAAAATAATTATATGTTAGCCTAAGAAATGAGAGGGGGTAATGGGGGAAAGCTTTATTGAATAGCTCCTCAATAACAAAGAATGGAAGTTGATTCTCAATTAAAATCAAATCTTCATGTATGGAATCTTCTAACCATGTCTGCGACAATTTAGCATCTATTTTTGCTTCGTTGGTCCCAAAAGTGAAGAGTTCAATGATGAAGCCAGCATCCACTAATGTCACTTCCAGAAGTTGTTCTTCAGTAATAAGCTCAATGGTATCAGAATAAGAAGCACGAACTTTTGGCAATAAACGTTTCACACAACGAACCAAATCGTCAAAGCTTGATGTAGTCCTTTGAGTAAATCTTTTGAACAATACACGTTTATGCCTTTCCATGTCTTGGAGCCTCTTATTACCTTTATGAGAGGGGTCAGTTGAATTAACATAATGAAAGGGGCCAATTGAAACAATCTTTGGAGTGTAAGCCTCTTCTTTAAGATGACGTAGAGTAGTTGGCACCCGGTAGATACAACACTCTGGTAACAAGAGACCATCTCCACAATCTTGAATCATTTTTTTAATCTTTATAGTAGCCTCATCTTCCACCTATGTAGTTTGATTCAGAATGCAACTAGGAATTACACAAGCTATAATACGCACATACAAGGAGTCCCCTAATCCAAGAGACAAGGAAAGAAAGAAAACTACTACAAAAAGGGGCTTCTTTGATGCCTAAAATTTAACTATTGAATAGAAAAACATGGTATAAGTTGAGGGGGAAGTTGGGGGAATCCCAATACTTAATTGTTGATGGTTATTAATTTGACCCTAAAATTTGTTAAAAAAATATTTAACGGTTAAATAACAAACCATTAAATGCGTTTAAGTTTCAAATTCATTTAATATCTATTCAGTATCTTAAAATATTTT
The DNA here is from genome assembly GCA_025593235.1 of Vachellia pachyceras. Lineage (NCBI taxonomy): Eukaryota > Viridiplantae > Streptophyta > Magnoliopsida > Fabales > Fabaceae > Vachellia > Vachellia pachyceras. The sequence continues at coordinate 6,224 of JANTPZ010049522.1, read as the reverse complement.
TTAAGTACGTTTAATACCTTAAAGTATATTGCATTTATTTAACACATTGAAGTACTTTTCTACACGTGATCAGCACTCAAAAGTATTTTTTCTACATGTATCTAGCACTCTAAGTGCTCAACACAGTTGGAATGAACTTCAAAGTACTGTATCAACCTTTACCCTTTTCTATTTGCTAAAAAATTGTTATTAATTGACTACTACAACAGTGAAATGGAAGATAATAAAAATATTTACTATTAATTATTAAAGCATGCATTTATAGTTTTTTATACATAATCATGTGGTTATAGTTATTACTACCATTAAGTCAAAAAACCTGACGATTGTATTAAATTCCAATAAAAATGGCTACAAGAGCCAAATATATTTGATGATGAAACAATCGTAATTTTACTTGCAATCTGACAGTATCATTGAAATGAAATAAAATAAAATTAGGCTTAAAAAAGTCTAATAATTGGGGAATTAGACAGAAGCAACCTTGAAAACGGTAAGAAAAGATAAAGTAAGAAAAGGATTCCTATATACCTGTTGTTGCTGCTGCAAATAATTAGAGGATGAACCGGAAGGCTGAGACGAGACAAGTGGCTGCAGCTCCATCACCTGTTGAGCACTCTCAGACAAGTCGTTTTGATTCAAGTCATTAGCTATCTTCCTCTGAATCTCAGTATGCATTATTGCTCCTGCCATCTAAACTTAGATCCATTCATGGTCTTAGGTTATATAATAGCCAAACAAAATAAATAGTATATATTGAAATAAATCAGTGAATGCTTTATAATTGCTAAGAATCTGTTTTTTAAAGGACGTAGCAGCCAATGACTTCTCACATCCCTCCCAAAGACGTCAAATAAAATGAACGTAAAAAGCGTCTGCCGTAATAGTGTTGGATTATTGAAGTTCAAACCATGAATACTATAAAATGCTAATCAAACAAAGAACAGGAGCAGTACCACAGTACTGTTTACCTCTTAGGCTTTCAGCGAAGAGAAAAAAGTTGAACCGCGACCCACACCAGCAAGAAATAACGGATCCACGCGAGCAGAAGAAAGTCGATCTGCGCTGCTTATCAACTTTAATGTCGATCATTATATATGTGTGTTTGTGTGTGTAGGACTCAGGGCGCTGTGTCTAAACTTTATTTTATATAATTAGATGTAGATATTTATAAATGGACACGTTATTTTGTAATATTTTTATTTTTTTGTCGAAATTTGTTCTATTAAAAACTAATGTTAAAGGTAAAAGAAATGTCATTAAAAATTATGAACATTCATATATTATAGTCCTGTGCAAAATTGATGGCCTACTTCCTAATTTGATTAAATAAAATTAATTAGGTTAAATTATATAAATTCTATTGAACTTTAGATTACATATAAATATCATTTTTAACCTTTAAAAGCTAATAATAAATTTCCATGGACATATGAGAATTCAATAGTTGTGCAAAATAAATCTCCAAGCTACTTGACCACAACATTATGGAAAGGTAGCATAAATTGAGAAGCCAACTACCTCATGTTAAAAATGGAAGGTATTATTAAATTGAGGAGGTAGAAGGTAGTTGGAAAATAAAGAGACCCACCTATTGTCTCGTCTTTTGGGAAGATTTGATGGGTTGATAATTGAGGATGGTCCCATGAAATTTAAGACTGATGTGGCTCATCTTGTTTGCCTAATTTGATTTAATTAAAAATGATAGTTATGTTACTTAATAAATCATGTTTTTTAAAACACAATAATATCTTATGTAATTCCGCTCCTTTTCTTTTAATTCGTTGTTTTGAAGTATGATAGGGATAATTTAAGAAAAAATTGTTAAAAAATTAGAAACAGACACTACATTTATGATCAACATCAGCTCCATGATTATGTCCTACATAAAAACAACATGACTAAATAATATCTTATGTTACGGCATCAATTTAAAATTTAAAAAAAAAATCAAAAGCAAGGAATTCTAGAAAATCTACATTATAATAAGAAAATTAATTTATTGCACGATATATAAATAACAATATATATAGTAGTGATGGGCCCTCGTGCCCTTTAAAATAATTGGTCCCTCTAGGTGTTGCCAAAACCTATATCCATGCATGCTTAAAAATAATAAAACCAAACAATTCCCAAGCCAAAGACTATTTAATCCAGTGGTATAAGATGTGTCTTCTATCTCAAGCAGAAGGAAAAACATTCCGTCGCTAGTTCCAAGGTTAATTCAGTCCCTAATATTTTAGCGATGGAAGTAACTATAGAATTTTTTAGTGCCTTCGTGCAGTGAGAACAAGAGGGAAAGTGGCCGACCCACTGGGATAAAGATGAAGATGCACGGAGATGAGACCGGACGGAGTGGCCGAGCTCTTGTTGCAGACCGAGTGGCTGAGCTCTGGGGGGTTAGGGCTTGGCGATTTCAGATGGCATCTCCGTGCAGTTAGGGCTGGAGATTTGGCAAAATGCTTGTGGTGTCTTTGGCGTTGGAGACACTTCAGAATGACGCGGCAATTTTACATTTAGACAACTAGAACAAAAAAATAAGAGGCAAAGTGGGAGGGAAAGTGAAATTGGAGAAAAATTGAAATAAGAGTGAAAGTAATCATACGTGTTTGTCCTCCAAAATTTAAACAATATAAGGGAGAAATTGAAAAAACTAAATATATTAACTTATTTATCCCTCCAAAATTTCATGCTAAAAAATAATATGGATAACTCAATATTACACTAAAAAATTGTCCTCATTAATTTGAAAAATTAGGGAGCAATATAAAATTTCTCGCTAATTGGGCATTTTCGAGAGGAATAGTTAAGTTGTCACTAATTTTCCTTGCTAATTTGAAAAATTAGAGAGGAATTTAATATTACTCGCTAAATTCCTCGCTAATTGGGCATTTTAGAGAGGAATATCCAAGTCGTCGCTAATTTTCCTCGCGAATTTGAAAAATTAGAGAGGAGTTTAATATTCCTCGCTAATTAAAAGTTTTAGAGAGGAATATTCAAGTCGTTGCTAATTTGGACATTAGAGAGGAATTTAATATTTCTCGCTAAATTCCTCGCTAATTGGGCTATTTAGAGAGAAATTTTAAAGTTATCGCTAATTTTTCTCGCTAATTTATGATTTTCTAATAGTGATAATATATGTATTCTTGTTGTCGAAATTTGTTCGGTTAAAAACTAGTGTTAAAGGTAAAAGAAATGTCATTTAAATTATGATCATTCATATATTATGCTCCTCCCATGCAAAATTGATGGCCTATTTCCTAATTTGTTTATATAAAATTAATTAGGTTAAATTATATTGAACTTTACATTACATATAAATATCATTTTTAACCTTTAAAAGTTAATAATAAATTCCCATGGACATATGAGAATTCAATAGTTGTGCTAAATAAATCTCCGACCTACTTGACCACAACATTATTGAAAGGCAGCATAAATTGAGAAGCCAACTAACTCGTATTAAAAATGGAAGGTATTATTAAATTGAGGAGGCAGAAGGTAGTTGGAAAATAAAGGTATTTTTAATTTAATTCAATTAAAAATGATGATAGTTATGTTACTTAATAAATCATATTTTTTAAAACACCCTAATCATCTTATTTAATTTCCCTCCTTTTCTCTTAATTCATTGTTGTATGATAGGGATAATTTAAGAAAAAATTGTTAAAAAATTAGAAACAGACACTACATTTATGATCAACATCAGCTCCATGATTATGTCCTACATAAAAACAACATGACTAAATAATATCTCAAGTTATGGCATCAATTTAAAATTTAAAAAAATCAAAGGCAAGTAATTCTAAAAAATCTTCATTATAATAAGAAAATTAATTTATTACATGATATATAAATAACAATATATATAGTAGTGATGGGCCCTCGTGCCCGTTAAAATAATTGGTGCCTCTAGGTGTTGACAAAAACTATATCCATGCATGCTTAAAAATAATGAAACCAAACAATTCCCAAACCAAAGACTATTTAATCCAGTAGTATAAGACGTGTCTTCCATCTCAAGTACAACGAAAAACATTCCGTCTCTAGTTCCAAGGTTAATTCAGCCCCTAATATTCTAGCGAAGGAAGTAACTATAGAATCTTTTTAATGCCAAGTTCCATCGGTAATTCTATGCAAAGTATTTTTAGCAATAAAATTAGTCACATACTTTTTCCATAGGTAATTTCCATGACAAATGTCGTCGCTTATTTCATAGGGGAATTAATCAACCACAGAATTTTTTCGTGGCTCATTTCCATAGAAAATTCAGTGGATAGAATTTAATATTTATTTTATTTGTAATAAATTTTATATTGAAAAAAATATTTTTAAAATAAAAATTATGGTATTAATAATTATATAAATAAATAAAAACATGTTGTCCAATCAATAATGCATTATATATGAAATAAATTAGAAATATATAAAATAATAAACACAGATATATATATACACATAAATTGTTTGTTTTAATTAATGTTAGCTAAAAATAGAATTTAAATTTAAAATTGGGTAGAACTATATTATTCGTTCTAGATTAAAAATTGAAAATTTTAATTTGAAATTAATTTATATTAAAAAAATTGTAATAAATACATAAAAAAAGAACTGTATCCATTTAAGATTAAAATTATCATTCAATTTATTTTTTGTTTCTAATAAAATTATACATACATATATATATATATATATGTAAATATCTATTGGTGCATATATATAAATGCATGTAATTTATTTTGTAGCAAAATATTACATGTACTTAAATATGTTTAAAGAATACATGGTCAATGCAGCTCAATTGGCAAAGGCATGAATGCTCAAGGGGTTAAAAGTTCGACTCTTGGAGAATTTGAAATTTCATGTTTATCCTTTGGCAACATGTAGGTGACAAGTGACGCGGGTACCTCACGATGAGGTGGCAGCAAGTGAATGTGACACTTAACATTTTTTATTTATCAACAAAAATAAATTTGTGACAAAATTCCGTCAATAACTAGAATTAGAATTCTGTCGATAACCCAATTTATCACTGTAAATTTAGCAAAGAAACCAATTTCATCGATTATTGAGTTCCATGGCAAACCTATAATTCCACGGCTAATTCTCCTTTTTTTGTAGTGTATTTTTAATTGGTATGCAAATTTTTTTATTTAAGAAAATAGATCTTGCTTTGTTACTACTGTGCAATCACCGTTTAACTTTGTCTTGTTAGCATTTTCCATTTTAATAACTTCAAAGTGTTAGATTCTAAGGACTAAAAATACACTTCACAATCTTCATGATTAAAATAAAAACCACAAGTAAAATTAAGGAATCAAAATCAGCATTGACCCTCGTTTGATCGGATTTTAGTTTCGGAACATGTAGTTTAAATATGGTATTGGTTTTGGTCTTTATATTTTGATAAGAACTTAATCTAAGTATAACAAATGATCCCTATACGAAAAATTCACTCAACTACACATGAAGACCAACAACTTTCTACAGCTTCAATTCAAAGCTTACCGATCCCACTCAACAGAAATAAGTCGTTTTCTATGCATTCATTGCTCATATAATAAAAATTCATAGTCATTGAAAGAAAGGAACACTGTCTGCCACACACTTCTTACACTTCTATTCGATGTGGATCAAAGTCCTGATCAATCCCAGCCAGCTGCACGCAGAACAAACCATTATTTTCACGTTTTAATTTGAAGGGCTGGCTGGCGGGGCCACAATTAGGTAGGCATCTTGAATTACTGATAAATCCCTATTTTATAGGAATTAATTGTACCTAATGTTAACATCTTGACATTTTATTTGAGCATAAATGTACCAATTAGAGTTTAATTGTGTCCATGAAAGATTAAAGGAATTGGTGTTAATTTTGAGTTATTTTATCATTCCTTGAACCTCCAAATGTTTATCACTTGAAGTGCATGAGATTATATCATATTTTGGCTTAATATTCAGGACACATGAATCAGCTGGAGGAGAAAAAGGGAATATAAAAATGCTGAAACCAAAAGTGAACAGTGGCACCAAGAGAAAGAGGAAACAAGAAATTGATTCAGTTAGAAACTAAATATCCAGCTGGCAGCAACAAACTCTCAACTGGTTAGAAATGAACGGGAAAACAGAAAAGGGGATCCATCCTTTTATCTGGAAGCATCATCCCTTTACCCAGAGATTTTTCTTCTCCCGGGGACACATCATCTCAGCTGCAGATTTGCAGCTCT
>JANTPZ010049521.1:0-14972 GCA_025593235.1 Vachellia pachyceras | reverse complement strand
AGAGTACAACGGCTTTGGTGATTTGGCTTCTGGGTTAAGGGTATACGTAGAGCAGTTGAAATCAAAGAGTGGTAACTTTGATGAGTATGTTCAGCAAATTGACGCTATAGAGGAACAAGTGACTGAATTTGAGGCTTTGGTGTCAATCCTTGATAAATATGTATCCTTTTAGAAGCAAAAGTACATTCTGTGTGCCGGAATCGATCTTCCTAATTTGCATGAGATTCATTTGACGGACTTGATTGTGTTATTTTATCTGAGTGCTCTCTGAAATTGTCCAATTTCTTCTAAGGAGCTCGTTTTCTTACCATGGTATCATGGAAATGCTTGGTATGTCTTTGAAATTAATTGCCTCTTGGCTTCCTACATAAGCATTATAACAGCTTATGTGAAATCATCAATGAGAAAAATTAAATAAAAAGGAAAGGTATCGCAATAGAATAGTGACTGGTTAGTGTCTTAAGGAGTATACAATATCAATTATCAATATTAAATATAAAAAATCACGCAATTGTATGTTAGTATTGTTTTTAAATTTTAATTAGACCCATTTTGAGCTCCAAAAAATATAGTAGTAATAAATACAGAAATATCACTAGACTTTGGATCCTCTTACGCCACTCACAGTATCATGCTAATCAGCCTTCACCTTTTTGCACTTAGAAACAATAGTTAATTACCGGTGAAAATTTAATCTGTTGTTAATTACAAACGAAAGTTCCATCACTAAATTTACTGACTGATTAGTGATGGAATGGACACTAATCCATTGCTAATTATCGTTGCAAAATTTTTTAGCTCGAAAAAATTCCATCATTAAATTGCTTGCTACGTTAAAAGTTTAAACTTCATTGACTAGAAACAAGGTAGGGATTCAAGTGTGTTGTTTGTAAATACAGCTAAAGAAAGAGGAAGATGGGCAGTTAGTGACTCAATTTTATTGCACTCCTCAGGTATTAAATCTTAAGATTTATTAAATATTTGATGGAGGAAGGAATTTGAGTGATACTTGCACCACTCACATCTAAGAAATATGGATGAGTCATATCTTCCCCAAAGTCAGGCAGCTTCTCAAGCCTATATGCATCCCGTGAGAATGAACTCTTGCACATCATTCGTTTCCGATTTAAGGGGAAGATCTTCAAGAATCCTACAATAGTTCGAACTCAACCAGCTTCTTCAGCTTCACAACTGAGTCATGAATTCTGCAATTGTTAAGTAACAACTCTTCAAGGTTTGGTGCCTTGAAAGGAAGAAATGTGATTTTCAAAAGTCTTGCCTTTATAAATTAATGAATTTATGTCAATGGTTGTGTAAGGAGTTACAGCACTAAAGGTCATTGTAGGTCTCGTTTTAGTTTATAATTAAAAAAACACATTTGAAAGGTTATAACTAAATGTCATTTGGTGAAATGTTGTGTTGTTTTTAATAAACCCTTACATACTATGAGTGTGTAACTCTTCATAGAAAAATTATTTTAAATAAGTATTGATTATTTAATTGTGTTGGTTTATGAATCAACCTATGGAATTCATGAATCGAACATATGATTGTCACTTTTTATTGAAGAGGTATCACTTCAAAACATTTTATAAATATTTCCATTTGAAGAAATAACATAATATACAACAGAATCAACTTTATTTCTTTTGTCTTTGAGTGCATACAGAGATAAAATTAAATTATTCTTTGTAAAAGCCATTGTTGTATTGACTTGTGTGTTGATAGTGCAATTTATACTTAAGGGTTTTCATTGTATTCTATGGAAAATTCGCCAGTTAACATAACTTACACTCTATAAGATAGGAATATGTGTGACAAATTAAACCTCAAGGAAAATGATGTGCTTGCACCTTAAAAACATAATGTACAACTTTCTTCTTTATTACTTCTATTCTCACTCTACAAACAACATTCCAATCAACACGGTGTTCCACTTAGACATTTTGGACTACTCATCAATGACTCTTACCCTTTACTTGGATGGAAAGAAAATGGAGGAAAAAAAACTAAAGGAGAAAACAGGGAGAGAAATCAGGTTTCCCCTTCTTAGATGGAAAAGAAAAAATAGAAGGAAAGAAAAGTTGAAGAGAAAATAGAGGTGAAACCAGAATGGATTCTTGGGATCCGATTGGGACAAGAGGCGAGCGATGGAGAACACAGAATAGGGGGATATCCTCATGCAACACAGTGAATTATAACCTAAACCGCCAGATCCACACGAAGGTTTATGAGAACCTCAGCCACGGAAAGTAACATTTAAGGAGAAAGTACTTGGGTCCCAACATACTGAATGCCGGGATCCGACGAACCTACTCACCACTGGGTTAATGAAAATGAAACTTATGACGGGAATATAGGCTATTCCCAAGCTTTACAATTGATGATATGGAGTATAACCGAATATGCCAACCTTAGAAGGACTTCTTGGTAGTGAAGTTATTGGGGAAATCTATTGGTTTCATGATGCTTCGAGAAAAAACTCAAAACTCTCTGGAAACCGACAGGGGGTTTAAAGTCATGGATATTAATAATGGATATTCATTGGTGAAGTTTGATATTCCTGAAGATCAAGAAAAGGCAATTGTCAGAGCACCTTGGTTAATATTTGACCATTACCTCTCGGTGAAGCTATGGACACCAGATTTTGTTGTGGAAAATTAGAAGATAAACACCACCATGGTGTGGATTTGCATTTCAGCAACAATCAGCCAACAGATCTGCATGGATTATGGCTAACGGTGCAGAAAATTTGGCGCAAGAATAAAGGCAAGGCTGTTATTGCAACTCCAAGAAATCCAGTAATGATTAGTAATAAATTTGGAGTGATATCCAAGGGAGAGGGCACACAATTTAGTCTTGGAATCAATCAAATAAATTTTAATGCGTCTAACCTGGGACCATAGCCCGCACGTGTAGATCATCAAAGAAAATGTAGCAGGAGGGATGGGAATAAAAATATGCATGTGGGTCCTAGTCAAATCCAAGCTCCTTTAGTCTTTGAACATACCATTGTTAAATAAGGAGACAAACCACCTCTAAGTTAAGTAGCGTCTCGTCAACAGCCACACAATCAAAACAAATTGATAGGCAGAAATACGGGGTCTAACCTTGGTAATGGTGAATTCTCTACCATGCATTTCACCTCAATAAGAAATTGCGGTGACATTTCCAAGGAAGAGTCCATGGTAGTGCAAGCCCACCAGGCTTCCTCAAGCAACCCACATGATCTTGGTTCACATGATAATGTTCCCATGCCCACTGGAGATGGAAATATGAGGATTTCTGAGCAACGTAGCAGTTATGGCAACCCTATAGTGGTGGAAGCTCGACGGGAAGTATAGAATTGAGACTTGAGATCTCGGTGTGGTTTAATTCAGAAATTTATTTAAGGATAACAAAAAATTACGAATTATTATTTGGAATATATGTGGTGCAGTGAATGTCTGAGGACAACGTAGGATAAAGGATCTTATTAGGTCCTTTAATCCCTCTATCTTTGTCATATTGGAAACTCATTGCAGATTTGATACAGTAGCCTCGTTCTAGAGATGTCAAGATTATGATCTAGTGATTATGACTGAGGCTTAAGGTCATAGGGGAGGGATATGGGTTCTATTCTCTCAAAACAAGGACTTTGATATTCAACCCTATTATATTCATCTGTAAGTGGTGATAATTACTATTCATAACAGTGGTAGGCATTGGGTCAACTCATTTATTTATGGAAGTCATAAACCTCAAGTACGAGACACTTTATGGGCTCACCTCATTGGACTTAGCCAACAAATAGTGGAACCTTGGATTGCCATAGGGGATTACAATGGGGTTTGCTTCTCCTCAAAGGTGTTAGGTGGTAATTTTTGCATCTCCAGATCCTCAAAGATGATCAACATGATAGATGAATGCAACTTTCTTGACTTAGGCAATACCGGTTCAAAGTACACTTGGGTAAGAAGGCACAATGGAGGACTTTCTCTAGCAAAACGCCTTGATAGAGATCTTGCAGATATAGCTTGGAGACATACTTTCCCAAAATCATATGTGGAACATCTTGCTAGGGTTTACTCTGATCATTCTCCGCCTCTAGTGAGGTTGGATTTGGAAAATGAGGTAAGGCAAAGTCGTCCTTTTCATTTTCTTGCTTTTTGGGTAGCTCACCCATCTTTTGAATGTGTAGTTAAGGAAACGTGGCAAAGGGCTGAAGGACCAATTGTTGGCAAACTACAGGATATGCGTGAAGCTTTATTGGTGTTCAATAAAAATATGTTTGGTAGCATACATAAGAGGAAGTTGCGAGTTCAGAGATGATTGAAAGGCATACAACATGAGTTAGAGGTTAAGGAGGCTGAAGCACTGAAATGGCTTGAGAAAAATCTACACCAAGAATATGAAGATATTCTTACACAGGAGGAGCTACTTTGGTATCAAAAATCAAGAGAAAAATGGGTTAGATTTAGAGATCGTAATACCAGGTTTTCCATACTCAAACAATTATTCGCAGAAAGAGAAACAAGATTCATGGACTTTATAAGGCTAGTGGAGACTGGTGTACCGACCCTTTAGTACTTCAAGAGGAAGCACTCTCTCTTTTCACTAATTTGTTCACTTCAGATATATAGGTAACCAGAAATTACATAATGGAAAATTCCATGCCAACTCTTTCCTTCGAAGATAGTGAACACCTTTAGCCGGTGACGATAGAGGTGAGACGTGCAGTGATGGAAATGCACCCGTATAAAGCTCCTAGTCCTGATGGATTCCAGAACTTTTCTACAAGTAATATTGGCACACTATTGGCAAGGATCTTCATCGGTTGGTGTTTGAAGCTTTTCAAGACGGAAAGGCAGACCCAACCCGTCTTGAGACGCTTATTGTCTTGATCCCTAAGGTAGATAATCCAGTCCGTCTTGAAGAGTTGAGACCGATAAGTTTGTCCAATGTGGCTTACAAGATCATAACAAAAGTGCTAGTCAACAGATTCAGATCACTACTGCATGTATTGGTGGGACCTTTGCACGGCAGCTTCATTCCAAGACGTGGGACTAAGGAAAATATCCTACTGGCTCAGGAAGTGATGCATACCATTCACATGCATCGTAGAGGAGGGGGTCTAGTGGCATTTAAAATTGATCTAGAGAAAGCTTATGACAAGGTGAACTGGGACTTTCTTCAAGTGACTCTCTATGACTTTGGTTTCCCTGCAAGGATTGTGGACCTAATTATGTGTGGTTTTCGAGCCTCTAGCTTATCTATACTATGGAATGGATCTAAATTTCCCCTTCTCACCTCAACGGGGCCTTTGACAGGGTGATCCATTATCACCGTATCTATTTGTTTTATGCATGGAGCGGCTTGCCATCCAAATACAGAAGCTAGTATTTGATTAACTTTGGAAGCTAGTTCAAGTAACTAAGGAAGGTATTGGGATCTCTCATTTGTTTTTTTTTTTTTGCGGATGATGTCCTGTTGTTTTGCCAAGCCAAACAAGACCAAATGCAATTGGTTATAGATACTCTTCAAGCCTTTTTCCAAGCGTCTGGACTGAAGGTTAACCCTTAACAAGTCTAAAATGATGTGCTCTCATAATGTGGATAAGAGGAGACAAGCACGTCTATCTTCAATATCAGGGATTAACACAACAAGTAATCTTGGAAAATATTTGGGACTACCTATCCTTAAAGGTAGAGTTAAACGTGATACCCATTATTGCTGGTATTAATAATAGGTTATCATCATGGAAAAACAAACTTCTAAACAAAGTAGGTAGGGTATGCCTTGCCAAATCAGTACTTGCCTCTATTCCGGTCTATGCTATGCAGGCTCTCTGGCTTCCTGAAGCTATATGTGATCAGATTGATTAGATCACTTGCTCCTTTATATGGTCTAATCGTGGACACCATAGGAGTTGGAATTTGGTATCTTGGCAAGACATCACTCAACCTAAGAATAAAGGGGGTCTTGGCCTAAGAAGCACGTGACAAAATAATGTGGCCCTCTTGGGGAAGCTATTAGACAACCTTATCATGGATCAGGAGAAGGTGTGGGTTATAGCCATATCATAAAAATACTTGGGGAACAATTCTATCTTGTCTGCTACGACTACAAGTGGTGACTTGTATGTCTGGTGTGGTATCATTAGGGCGAAGGATGCACTTAGAGATGGATTTGGCGTATGATTAGGTGGCGACGGTTCTTTCTTATGGAACAAAGACTGAGTTGATGATCTCAGATTTATGGAATCATGACTCTTGGAACTTCTCCTCTCTTCATACGTTGCTAACTCAGGAGGTCATAGAGGAAATTCAACATGTTCAAGTCCATCAACATAAATTTGGGAGTGATCTTATTATGTGGCGCCATCGACCTAATGGGCGTTTCATGGTGGCTTCGAGATATGATTGGTTAACCAAGATTAGCACACCTGCCTCACGGACTTGGAAATTGATTTGGGGTTTGTACTGGTCCTGAGAAGGTCCGCTTCTTTCTTTGGCCCACCTACAACAATGCCCTTCCCACTAATTATCGAAGGTACCGATGTAATCTCACCGGCTTATCATTTTGTATCCAATGTAATACTCCACAAGAGGATGTTGAGCATATCCTCCGGTATTGTCCGTACTCCAATTCTGTGTGCAGCAATTTAGAAGCCTCGTCCCAACCATAGGCTCGAATACACCTTTCAAGTAGTGGCTTTGTGGGATGCTGCAATAGAGACATGCAGTTCTTCCCATGATAATTCTTTGGTTGTTGTGGAAATGGCACAACAATCATGTTTTTTATACCCATCCTTGGCATGGTATTTTTGTGATTTGGCAAATCATGTCATCACTAAATGATTTCAGTTGGTATGGAGCTCCTAGTGCTACAAATTCTACTTGGCAGTCGCCTCCAATACACTGCGTGAAGCTGAATGTGGATGGCAGCTGGGTTGCGAGTCTGAATCGTATGGGGGCTGGTGGACTCCTTCGTGATCATATTGGCAGGCGGATTGCAAGTTATTCTGTCAGCCCAATGGAGGAAGCTCGTTATGTTCTGAATTTTTCGCGATTAAGGCTAGGTTAAAATATGCATGATCCTTGGGATACAGAACTTTGATTTGTGAGACTGATTGTCACAAAGTATTCGAACTTTTACAACCTACTATTGATACAGACCATCATTGGCTAAGGGATATTATCCTTAGAGTTCGAAGCATGTTGGATTGGAGGTGGGAAGTGTCCTTTACTTATGTCCTAAGAGTCCAGAATCAGGCCGCAGATGTACTTACGAGGAAGGGTGTACTAAATGGGTCACAATGACATATTGGAAGCTTCCACCATCTCAGCTCATTCCGTTACTTTGTATGACTTAGTTGCGTAAACATTTATTTCTATTTTATTTTCCCCTGTAACAGAAAAAAGAGGTGAAATCAACCCATTTTCTAGAAGAAAATTTGTTTCCAACCCGTGCTTGTATATTCAACTCTAAAATCAAAAGTTCCCTCATTTTTTATCTCTAGTTTGCACTTTCCTATTTTTTCTCACATTCACCTCTACAGTTTCTTCGACATGCTTCATCTCCATGATTCCTTCGAAAGCTTCTCAAATTTCCAATTTCTTCTCCATTTCCAGAGCTAACTCACTTCTTATTTCTCTTCTACAACAAACCCGCTTCCTCGCGCTTCCACTTTCTTCTACACCCTGTCGCCTTAATTGTCCTTGTATTGTAAAACCTCATTTTTCTCTAATTCACCTTCTTTCTCACCACTCTATGTTGTCGTACCCACCTCGTGTCTTCTTAGGGTTTCAAAAATTAGAACCCAAAATCGCAGTGGTGAAGGAAGCTGATGGAATTTCCACGTAAACTTGTATGATATAGTTTATTTATTTCATTTTATTATTTTTAATTGTAAAAATTATCCACTCTTTGAAAATATTTTTTATAAATCAGTTGGCTGTAAAATATAATGATATTGGTTTTGTATTATTGGTGATAATAATATTAATATGATGTATTGTGATATTTAATTTGACTTTAAATATAACATATTTTATTAGAATGATATTTTAGTCTTTTAACTATTTACACATTTTCTTTTGGTTAAAGTATACTTTTAATCTTTTATATTTGCGTCAGGTTTCACTTTAGTCATGTAAGTGTAAAAAGTGCAATTTAGTCCCTTAAACTCAATGTCGTTAGTCTCTCTTAACGGAAATTGCTGACTAATAAAATTTAACGATGTTATCATAAATTTTTCTTATTTTACACAATTTAAAATATCAAATTTATTATATTATTAAATTAAAATTAAAATGTGAGCATGTTTTGTCAAAATTTTATTGCACAGTCACCAATTAAATTTGATGAGTCAGCAATTTCCGTTAAGAAAACCAACGGCGTTAAATTTGAGGGACTGAAAGTGCACTTTTTACACTTAAATGACTCAAATGAAACTTGACGTAAACACAAATGACTAAAAGTATACTTTAGTCTTTTCTTTTTTTTCATGTTTTCTCTTATGCAGGAGAGATGATAACATTTTCTCTTCATTTTTTTCTTCCCGCATTTTCTTTCCTCCCAACCTTTTCCTCCATACAAGCGAAGCACAAGGATACCATGAGTTAGTACTTGTAAAGTGTATCATTCAAGATCGTGGACAAAATGCATTTGGTAGAAGCTCGAGTTCTCTCAAAACTACACATTGAACATGTTCCATTCCCAGATGGACATGCATGATGGTTAAACTGCGAGGGCGAGATTGTAAAGTCTGGAGATGGATAGTTGATTGCTGGAGGAAGAGGGTGGAGAAGCAAGTAAGAGGAAGAAGGTGCGTATAGCAGGAGGTGAAATTTTTGGTAGCGGATTGAGAAGAGTAAGGACTGAAGAGTGGATGAAGGAAGATAAAATTCAGGGTTGGCAAAAGTTGTATAGAGAATGGTTGATGAGGAATGTGAATTCAAGGGTTTGCTGGTGGGAATCGTCAAAAGGTGAGGAATATGTAGAGAAAGAGGGCAAAGGGTCAGGAACAGGTTTTGACAGAGTATGGAATCTAAATGAAGGAATTAGAGCAGATCTAACTAATCCACATCGTCCTAGATTCTCATTGGATGAAAAGGAGAAGGAAAGATTGATGGAACCATTTATATCGACAGGGGTTGTGAAGCGGATGGGAAGAAGGACCAATTACAGTTTCATGGCAAAAAATAAAATAAAACTGAGGCAATAATGGGTAAGAAAAGGCGAGATTGAAATCTTTGATCTCGAAAATGATTTGTTCCTGGAAACTTTTCGGAACAGAGAGGATTATATGGAGGCATTGACTGGAGAACTATGGGTAGTGGTTGATTCATATCTTAATGTTGCTAGATAGAGGCCTGAATTCAATCTAGAGGAGGAGGAGATTGAATCTATGGTAGCTTGAATAAGATTTCCTGATTTACCAGCTCCTTTATTCGATCCTTGAAGAAGCAGAAGAAGATGATATTGTGTGCACATAGATGAAAGTCGAAGAGGGAAGAACAACTCCCTCACTTGCACTAGATTGTTGAGAGATTTGTCATTCCCCCAAGTTTTCCTAATGAGGATTGTGGTTTGGAATTGTAGGGTTGCTGCTAGCACAAAGGTGTAGCGACTGTGACTAAAGACATGAAAAGAAGATATAAACTAGATATAGTAGTCATCCTAGAACCAAGAGTAATGAGATGAATGCAAAGAGAATAATAAAAAAAAATTGGGGCTTTAACAACTCAATCTGAAGGGAGGAGGAGGGTTTTGGAGATATATGGTTTGTATGGGAACTGGAAGGTAAACGAGTAGAACCAGTACTTAGAGCCCAGTGAAGGAGAGAAGAATAATGGAGCTGGGTTTGGAGTTAGTGAGAGGTAGAAGCAGGGTACGGCGTGATGGTAGAGATTTGAAGTAAGGAGATTTTAGACCACATAAATGAAGATACAATCTAAAATATAAGAGCTTTTAGAGCGGATATACAAATGTGTGGTATAAAAGACTCTTTTAGATCACATATATGGAGGTAGGGT
Organism: Vachellia pachyceras; assembly: GCA_025593235.1. Taxonomy (NCBI): domain Eukaryota; kingdom Viridiplantae; phylum Streptophyta; class Magnoliopsida; order Fabales; family Fabaceae; genus Vachellia; species Vachellia pachyceras. The sequence continues at coordinate 4,953 of JANTPZ010049521.1, read as the reverse complement.
TTAAAAGATTTATTTTAAAACCGTTTATATTTATACACAGTCTAAAAGACATTTTTTTACCACAAAGAAAACGTGTAGTTTAAAATATATACTGTGCAAAATGCACTTTAAAAGGACGGTTTAAATGATCAATTTTTTGCTATTGACATGAGGAAGAATTCAAACAAACAGTGAAGGAGATGGTGAATGATAGAGGAGATTCAGGCTGTGATAAATTGAAGGAAATAGTCACTGATGAGGGAAGAAAGCTTACAAGAGACATCCCGCGACCTATTGATTTTTGTGGGGATGATACGTGAAGAGGGGGGCTAATCTGCGAAATGACTATGTGGAGGCCGAAATGCACAGGAAGCTAACGGAGGAGTAAACACCAAGAGATCCAATATTGAAAAACGTATATATGGGAGTAGAAGAGGCCCAAAAGGGTCCAAGTCTTTTTATGGTTAGCAATACATGATAGGCTATTCACGGTAGAGAGGAGTAGATTGGTGGGAGGTTCTGCAATGTGTTGCATATGCCAAGAAGCGCTATATAGACAAGAATGCATGTGCTGAGAGATTGTTCAATAGAAAGAGCCGTATGGATGACCCTCGGAGGGATTAAGAGTGGAATAGAATTCGACCAACTAAATGGTATTGATTGGTTTAGGTGGAATCTAACCATAAGAGATGAACTGTGGGGGAAAATATTTCCAATAACTTGCTGGAAGTTACGGCAATAGCGAAATATGACACTGTTTGAGGAAAATTTTAGAAGGACAGAAGATATATAGGCAATCATAATAAGTTATGTTAGAGAAATATCTCTAACACAGCAGAAATTTGGGATTGGAGGAAGAAGGAAAACCATTCAGCTTGTAAGCTAAGTAGAATCGGAGGATGGATGGATAAACTTGAATGGGCCATACAAAAGATAGAATGCAAGCTGGATGTGGAGGTTTGCTGCCAGGAAGTGATGGAAGATTGATAAAAGGGTTCTCAATGAAGTTGGGAAACTGTTCAGCCATAAAGCAGAAATATGGGTGAACAGGTAGAATGCAATTTGTTGAAAATTGTTGATTTAGATAAAATAACATATGCTAGAGTCATACATATATATTTATAGGGAAGGTAATACATGTGCAGATCATTTAGTTAATTTTGAGTTTCATACAGGATGGGTCAGTAGTGATATTTAATACACCACTCGAGTCTTAGGAAATACTTGTACAATGACTTTGTGGGTGAAATTTGCCCATTGATCCAATATTAATTTAGGCATAGGCCTCGAATTTCACAAAAAAAAAAAGTTGTAAAGTTTTAAAGCAGAAACAATGAAATTTAATGTTGTTCTGACTTATGAATCAGACGAGAGGAGTACCTGTTGCTAGGGGAGCCATATTCAGAAGAAGGTGATAGTGTGATCTCTTCCCACTGATCAAATTCATGTTTACTTGCCAGACGCCATCGACATCCCATTATTGCCAAATCACGGACATCCCTAACAGCCTTGGTTGTTAGAAAAGAAAGAGTTAAATCCAGTTGGGTGGCTCGGCCCTCATCACTTGGATGTGGTCGACACTGTTCCTTATCAAAAGGGTAAAATCCTATATAAACACCCCATTCATCATCATATTCATCCGGCCACAAGATTTCACGCATTTCACCTTTTTTGGCATTGCTTTTACCTTGAAACCTCCAAACCATGTAACTTTGTCGTGCTTGAGATAAGGGTTTAAGTAAAAGGCATACGGCAATTCCCCAGCCTTCTCTCTCATCGTAATCCGCAACACTCTGTAAGTCTGCTGTTATGGTTACAAATTCACCTGAGAAATCCTTACCCCACTCGTATTTAGAATCTCCAAACCATTCTGAGATTTTCTCTCCTTCTCTTAACTCGAGTAAAATGTGGATGGGACCTTGCAGATCCCTATGAAGCTGTCCTCTCCTCAGATCCGTTCCAGCTGCCGAGAAATGGTTGATATGCTGTTATCAAAACTGTTTTCTCCTCAGATCAGCCGCCTTTCTCGTTGGTTCTGTTGGATCCCTCAATTCCAGCTCCCTTTTCTTCCAACGGCGTCGTCTCTTGTGCAGCTAAAGCAAAATCAAAGAAACCATGTGTTAATAATAATAATAATAATAATAAGTAAGATAATAGCTAAAACCAAAATTTATTCTTTTTTTTTATTTCTAAATATTTCTAAAATTATTATCTTTGCAATAAAGTTCCCAAATCATGCGAAAACTCCATTTCTTATCAAAATCGTTTACAATCCTTTTAATTTTGCATTAATAACTCCCCAAATATATCGAATTATATATCAAATTCTATTAAAAATGGGGAGTTATCAGTAAGCCAAAAACAAAAAGATGTTAATAATTTCAGGGGGGGAAAATTGCAAATCGAAATAAAATAATTGTCCCATTCAAAGAGTATTCTTTTTCCCATCCCTAATACAAATAATGTTAAGAAGATTAAGGGGAGGAGAATATTCATACAAATTAAAGATGATAAAAACTATTCACTAATAATCTACAAATGACTCTCAAACTTTGAGAGTAACAAATGAGGTGATGATCAAGTTGCCTTCCCTCTAGCTGGTTGATACGATGAATCCCAAGTGCAGTGCGATTTATAAGTTAAATGGTTCTCCCTCTCAATATGTTAGTCTTCTAGGATAAATTCTCCCTTTGGGCTTGTGATCATTACAGTTTCCTCGTACACCTGGGTACATTACTGATAGGGCATTTTGTATAGATCATATTTAATTGACTATTAATGATATTTCAATGTCTTCAACACAAAAGGCTACGTACATTTTAGATCTCAGCAAGTCTTTTTTTTATTAGTTGAAGATCATGTAGAATCTCAATTTGACCTATTGGAATAACAGTTTTGACCTGGAGTAAATATTTAGGAAGACCAACAAAAGCTGAGAAGTTTTATTAATTTAGATTTGCCTTGCAGCAAATTAGGGTTATCTAGCTTTCGCACACTAATTAAATGGATGACATAATGTTTTTTAAAAAATAATAAATTTATTCTGAATTTAAAATTGTGAAAACATGAAAATACTAATATGAGAAATTAAATATAAAGATATATAGATAACTACCTCCGGAACACGTGGTGCACTGAGATAAAGCTTAGCTATAGCGCCTCCAAGTTTGAGAGAGTTTCTTGGACATGCAATTAACGCAAGACCATAAAATTCAGGAGGAAGGAAATTAAGTTCGTCGCAATGCATCAAGTCTAAAATCTTGAGATTCACTAGATATCCTATGGTTTCAGGAATTTTAGCGATACTAGTGTTTCTCAAATTCAAGAAATACAGTCTCGTCATACCATTGCCAAAGTGTGGCAGCTTCCCAAGCTTTCTGCATCCCATAAGAATGAATTCTTGTAGATTATTTGTTTCCAATGCATTGGGAAGAGTTACAAGTTCTACACATTCTTCCAAACTCAACTTAACCAGCTTCTTCAGCTGTCCAACAGATTTATGAACCGTAGTCAAGTTTCTACAGCCATTAAGTAACAACTCTTCCACGTTTGGTGTTCCCCTGAAATCTGGTGTTTCAATTAATTCTGAACCGCTCATGTCAATGATCCTCAGCATATTTAAAACCTGATTGACAAATAAGACACAACAAAGAGAATGAGTCAGTATTCTCAAAGTGAAGTAGTTAAAATGTGTATGATAACATTTAATTTGTGTGCTGGGTATATGATTCAATATGGTGGAAGCTAAGGGGGAAAATATATCTATATATTTACCGGATAACCTTCCCATAGTTCTCTGATTCTGCTATTGCGTAATTGAAGGCTTTCAAGATTACATAAATTTTCAATTGATGGCAGACGATCCCCAGCATAAACATCCAATCTCAGAAACTTCAACGCAGTTGGAAGAGACTCGAGCTCTGTTGAAACCTTACTCAAGTCCAGCAATCTAAGATTTATCATCTTCGAAAAGCAGTTAGGGTCCCATTCCGCTTGAAAGTCTTCTTGAGTCTCCAACACTATACTTTGAACGTGTTTGGTTCCCTAATGCACATGAAAGAAGATGAAACCCGATGAAAGATAATACGACATGAAGCAAATAATGCAATACAATGATACATATATACAAACTGTAGCACACTAAACAAAAGATCGATATCCTCTAATGACCACAATCTGCTGCGTCCACCAGCATTAATTGGAGATTCTTGAAAGACAATGGTCCTTCCCATCTCTTGAAGCAAATCATGCATATACAAGTATTCTTTTGAAACCTCTTCTTCCAACGCCTTGTGTAGACATGATTCGATTTCAGTGTTCATTCTCCTCTTTTGTAGCCTATCATGCATGTTCTGACATTCTTTTGCATTTTGCCTTGATTGGGAGGAACTTAGCAATGATTTTTCAGTAAGAACTTTAATTCCAACTATTTCATCAAGGCCGCACATTTTCAACATATTTTCCACCTTGTATTTGGCCTCATTGTTAAAGAAACAGGCAATATCCAAAAATATCGCCTTGTATTTTTCTTCCAATTCATCGTAACTAATGTGAAGTTGGCTTAAAATTTCTTTGTTTAAATCTTGCCTCAACGTATCTATGGTGCGTCTCCATTCATGTTGCTCTCTTGTACAAAGAAATGATCCCAAGACTTCAAGTGCCATAGGATGTCCACCAGAATATCCAACTACTGCTTTTGACAAAGTTGTAAAATCTTCTCCTGGGTGATCCTTCTTGAATGCTTTCTGACTTAAGAGCTTAAGGGATTCATCATCACATAACATATCAACTTTATACTCATGAAAATCTTTATATTGTGTCAGCAAGTGTTTATCTCTTGTTGTTATTATTATCTTGCATCCTGCACCAAACCACTCCTCGTTTCTGGCCAAATTGTCCAGTTGACTTCAGTGGCCCACATCATCCAAAACAATAAGAACTTTTTTATCACATAAAAAAGTTCTTACTATCTCC
>JANTPZ010049520.1:0-18044 GCA_025593235.1 Vachellia pachyceras | reverse complement strand
AGCAAAGATGGTGATTTACTCTCCTACCATCTTAATTTCAAGCAATATCCTCTACTTCTTATTCTTTCGCCATGTTATAGATCAATCTATTGTACGAGAAATAATATACTAAATGCTGTTATTAATTTCTTCCTAAATTTTCTTGTTACCTGAACTTTACTATTTATTGATTAAAATATGTTCTGACTAATGCATGTGATTTTAATAAAACACTGTTGTATGCCTAAATATCATGATTCGAGTAAGCAATGATGTAATATTTGTCTGCTTGTTAAGCAACCAATTCACTATGAGGACATCCTTTGAGTATATATAATACATTTTTGACCCACCCACACACACACACACACACACACACACACTTTTTTGATATTTCTTGTTGCGATTTTTACTTGTTTTTTAGTTTTTTATTGTTTTCTTGAAGTTTCTAAAAGGTACTCATCACTTAACTCCAATGGTTTTGCCTAAAAATTTGTATCCCAACTTTCTTCCTTAATGGGAATCAATCCTTCAACAAGAATTACATATCTAGGATTTTTAATTCTTAAAAGGATGCATTTAGGTGAGATTAACACCATCGATATTAACCCTGAAACCTTAAGAAGTCAAGTTGATTTGTAAATTTTTAACCTATATACTAACTAAATTCCTTAATGCATGACATACTTGCCTAATTTGATTAAACTAAAGATATTAGTTAAGTTAGTCAGTATAACATGTTTTTTTAGAATACCCTAATCATCTTCCTTAATTCTCTTCCACTCTCTCTTACTTGATTTTTGTTAAAGGAGTATCAATAAGGTATTTCAGGAAACAAAAATTCATAATTTTATTCAATAAGGAAATGGTTAAAAGAATCATGGTGTGTGTGGATAATGAGGAAACAAGTATTTTGTGGAATGGGAAAAAAATTACAAGGCTTCAAACCTTTAAGGGGGCTCAGACAAGGGGATACTCTATCTCCTTATCTATTTGTCTTTGGCATGGAGAAACTAACACATACGATACTTGACAAAGTGAGAGAGAAACAGTGGAGAGGCATGAGAGCAATGTAAAGATCCTATTATTTCACATATGATGTTTGCGGATGACCTGCTTCTTTTTACAAAAGCTAACCTTGATCAAATTGAAGTTGTTTTGAATTGTTTGCAGGTATTTGAGACTATGACAGCACAAAGTGAGTCAGGATAAAACTACTATTTGTTTCTCCCCAAATGTGAAAACACATAAAGAAAGAGATATGTAGGAGAAGTAATTTCAAGGAAGAGGAGGAAATGGGAAGAAATCTAGGTGGAAACCTCAGATTCCCTTGATGCAGAAGAGAAAAGTATAAGATAATAGTGGAAAGGGTGAATAAAAGACTGCAGGGATGGAAAGCCTCAAGCTTGTCAATGGCAGAAGGATCACTTTAATTAAATCAGTAGTAAATACTATGGCCTTGTATCCTATGCAGCATGATAGGATACCACAAGGAGTTATTAAGGATATTGAAAGAGAGAGTCACAAATAAGTCTGGGGTGAGGAGGGGGAAAACCACAAATGGCATGCAATCTTATGGGAATGATGTGCAGCCCCAAGGAAGGAGGTATAGGAATCATGAATATAAGGGGAATGAATGATGCTTTTCTATATAAAGCTCTTTGGCGCATACACATGAATCCAAATGACCTATGGGTACAAGTTCTACATGGAAAATATGGGAGAGGTAGAAGCCTAGATGAGAAACTTATAGTGAAAGGGAGTTACTCAAGACTATGGAGGGAGCTTGCTAAATAATGGGAGGGCTTCAGTAATATTATTGAATGCAGAAGGAACCGGGAGGATGGTGGGTACAAAGGGTCAACAGAAAGCAGCAACAGAGCATATATGGAGTTTAAATGGAACTTATCAAAGGATGGAGAGTTTAGCACTAAATCAACCTACCAATATACTCAAATGAATAAGAGTGGTCAGAAATTACCAAAATGGAAGAGAATCTGGAAGATGTGGGTACCAGAACGAGTGAAAGTCTTTGCTTGGTAGATGCTTCATTGAAGACTAGCTACGAAGGAGGTGATGAAAAGATGGGATGGAGGAAGTGGCAATTGTCCGATATGTGATCTGTAGAAAGAGGAGCAAGTACACACACTTAGGGACTGCTCATATGCTACATAGATATAGAGGAGAATATTTCCTGTAGATAGAAGAGTCTCCTTCTTTGGAACCACATGGAAGGAGTGGATTGAACAGAATATCATGAAGAGAAAGCAAAAGGCCGAAGAGGAGAACTGGGCAGAGGTGTTTATAGTGATGTGCTGGCTAATTTGGAAATGAAGAAATTAACTAGTACATGATGAAAATTTTGAAGAAATTAACTAGTACAGAACAGACATCAAATAACCTTCCAGATTGTAGAAAGCTGCAGAAAGAGGATGACTAAGGACCTATTTAGGGAAACCAAGGCGAATATGTTATAATTCAATGGAAACTTTCGCCTAGAAACTATTGCAAATGAAACACAGATGGATGGAGTGCAGGAAATGTGAATGGAGGATGTGGAGGTGTGATAAGGGGGGATTGTGGAGAATGGGTTAGGGGTTTCACCATCCAGTGTCAGGACAGGACGCCATGGAAATAGAGCTGATTGGTCTCATATAGGGATTGGGACTATGCTGGGAGTTGGGGTTTAAGCAGGTGATTGCGGAGTGCGACGCTAAGGAGATAGTTCAGGCAAGTCTGGGGTAACAACAGATCACAGGGTATTCTCACTTGCAGGGGAAACTAAATAATTTATTATCAAAATAGTGGATTGTCTAGTTACAACATGTTTAGACAGGTAGATCGCAGAACGGTCTAGGTTGCGCCTCCGGATGATGTGCTACAAATCCTGGAAGAAGACAGAATAGGAACTCCTTTCGTTAGAAATGTAATGCTGTAAGTTGGGGATGTTTCCTTTTATCACAAAAAAAAAAAATAAGACTAGCTCTCAATGGTACTGTCTGGACCGGAGGAGTGACATGTTTGAATCTTAAGATTAGCTCTCAATGAAGACGAAAGGCAAAATTATTTAAGATTTTGTTTCTTTGGGTCACTATATATACCATGGTCTTGAAATTTTTCATAATTGAGTCTTGATTACTCTTGGATATCACCTAAGGCTTATATGGCTCCCAAAGTAGATCCAAACTTGGTGATATTTCTTGACATAATAATACTTCCATAAAGATACTAATGATTTCAACACCATTTGCTATGGTACTTTCTTATCAACTCCCAATCAAAAACGAGAGCCAACCGTTGTGAACTTGGGGAGTAATTTTGTCATTTTGCATGAGATTGATCAAGTGAAGGGATCCTTAAAAGAAAGCATTGAAATTCTAAGAGTGTATTTATGGAGCCCATTCCAACGTATTAAAGGCATATAACATACGTATATATCTAGAGGCGGCAAAATTAGGTCATACTATTACATATTTAGTCACAATCCTCATTTTTAATTTTCAGGGGTTATATATATATTTATCCATTTTCTACTTAAATTTATGGTTCATAGTAATTCCAATTTAATTCTAACTCTAGTACTATTGATTTTTTTTCATTTTGATATTAAATATAAGACTTAATTAATTAGTTGATGGATATTAAAAAATTGATTAAGTTGGTTATATGTCATCATTTAATTATTACTGTGTAAAAAGTATGCATCACTTCTCTAAATTAAAATATCCCATGCAGAGCGTGAGAGAGAGTGGGGGCAGTAATTTTTGAATGAGTACGAGAGTTTTAAATGTGGAGAATAAAGAGAGAAAAATGTAACATTAATTAAAGTAATTTGAAAAAATTGAGAAAAAATAAAAAAGATTGATATTTTATATTTATGACTAGTTGCCTTGAGTTGTTCTCACTCTTGTCTCTTTCAATGTTATCTTCCAACATTGCCTACTCTTCTTTTCATTTATTTTCTCAGCCAAAAAGTCATCACACTTTCTCTTCTCAGCCAAAAAGATTGATTTTTTTATTGGTTTATTAGACACATATTTTGTTCATTTATATTTACTTTTCACCACCCGAAATTAGTTTGGTGGTTTGAACAATTTCTTTGACATGAGGCCATCGGGTAAAGAGCACAGTTTTGATATTTCTAATGACACGGTTGGAATGGAGATATAGGTTGTATGAACTGAGTAGGTGTTGTTTCGGGTTTTGGATTTTGGCATCAACTAGAAGATGATGATTTCAATAAGATTTTCAATGTTATAATAGCCCGTTTGAGAACGCGGTAGAGAAGTACTTTTACGTAAGTCGAAGTAAATATGTGAGGAGATTAAACATTGTTAAACGTGAGTTTAAACTCTCCATAATCATTCCCAAATAGGGCCAATAGCATATTGTTCGTGATATTTATATTCTTCACATCGAAAACATCGACAACTTAAAGTATTTGTTAACATCTAGGATTTCGTATCTCTTTAACACATTTTTCTTGAATATCTTATACACTTTTTGATATATTTGTACATAATTTGATACTCAGATTGGAAAATATGCATTTAGTTTTTTACTATACATCATTACTCAATTGAGCATATTTTGATCATATTTCTAATTAGTTTATTTTTAATATTACTCCTTCGCAGAGAATATCAACTGATTCCAGAAACTTTACCAAGTCTACTAAGCTCTAAGAGAGATGAAAAGATGAAAGTAATACTTAGATTAGAAAGAAGAAAAAAATAGAGAGAAGCAAAGAGAACGAAGGCCTAGACGCTCGAACCAGAGTTTAGGCCATGATTGCTAGATTGGAAACGGACAATGAGCCAAAGAACCTAGTGTTACAGGCTAAGTATTTACTTGATGTCAGCTTCGTGCCGCCTAGCAAGCTTAGCTCAAACTCAAGCTCTGGACCTTGCTAGTAAGCCTTCAAAGACTTAACTTAGTTGTAGAACTAAAGAAGTTTAGAGAGAGAAACTAGAGAGAGATGGAGAACTTGGGAGAATGCTTATGCTTTGAAGAATGCTTGGTGATTACAAATGGTCCCCTTAGGAGGTATTTATACTACTCAACCTCTTCAATGAACAGTGAAGATCGATTCGATCTAACAGCCTATATTTGCCTTCCAGAATTCTCTCCTAAAATATCTAGATATTTACACATGTGAAGAAATGTGTAGAGAATTCTAGAATGGCCTTAAATATACATGTATTTATAAAAGAATTCTAGGATTCTCTAGACTGGTCCATGACATCCTCCCCCACCTAATCCAGCGACGTCCTTATTGCCTTCTTGACCTCGTATGCCTGGATCTGGTATTGAAATTTCCATAAGTGCGAAATGGGATCCCAGCTTACTTCACTCTCGGGAAGTCCTTTCCATTTGACAAGAAGTTTCATGAAGTGGAGGCTGGTTCAAGCGGCGCACCTTTCGATTGGCAAGTATCTCCTCTACTTGCTTGTCATGCTGAACCTTGATGCTCATAGGTGCTCGTTGTGAGATGCCTCTGCCCATATTTTAAGGATCTCCATGATAAGGCTTAAGTAGACTTACATGAAAAACGGGGTGATACTTGATCTTGGAGGCAACTGATCTACTCTATAGGCTGGGTCCCTATCTTTTTAAGAACTGGGAAAGGTCCCTCATATCTCCATAGGAGACTCCTACGCCTTCCTTCTAACCTCACATGTGCATACATCTTGACAAGGACAAGGTCCCCGACTTGGAACTCTCTTGGACGTCTCTTCTTGTCAGCCTACTTTTTTATCTTCTTAGAGGCTTTTTCCAAGTAGGCTCGTGCAATGTTGGCTTGATCATTCCAATCCTTTGCAAACTTGAACGAGAGAGGATTAGGGCCTTTATACCCTGTGGCAACTGTACCGGGGGTCAAGGGTTGCTGACCCATGACTGCTTTAAAAGGACTTTGACTTGTAGACTCGCTTCTCTGCAAGTTGTATGAGAATTAGGCTACATCAAGCAACTTTGCCCAATCTCGGTGGTTGGCACTCACATAGTGCCTCAGATAGAGCTTTAAAAGAGCATTTACCCTCTCAGTCTGCCCATCACTTTGAGGATGAAATCTGGTGGAGAAGTTAAGCTTAGAATCCATAAGCTTAAACAACTCACTAACTATCGAACGCGATAGCCCCCAATATTTGGCCACATGTTTAAAGAACAGTTGGGTCATTTGTTCAGCAGAGCATTCCTTGGGAGCAGGAATGAAGGTGGCATACTTAGAATACTGATCAACCACCATGTTGACCCAATTAAAGCCTTCACTCATAGATAGACCCACGATGAAGTCCATAAAAATGCTCTCCCATGGACGCTCTAGAATGGGGAGAGGTTGTAGTAGTTCGACGGGTGATGCCTGTTTTACCTTGTCTTGTTGGCATACAAGACACGTCTTCACATAAGCCTCGACATCTTCCTTAAACCAAGGCCAACAGTAGGAATCGCCTACCAATGCCAGCGTGCAATGTAGGCCAAGATGACCGGCTTACTTGGTATCATGACATTCCTTCAACACCTCTCTTCGAAGGTTGTCATGAGAAGGTACATAGATACGTTGTCCTTTTATGAGTAAGAGACCATCCTCGACCTAGAAACTTTCGAGTCTTGCCTTCTTCCACGAAGCTAAGGATGGATTGCGCTATCTTATCATGCTTCAGCCCTTCCTTAATATGGTCCCTCATATTACTCTGAGGACAACAGATATTGGCAAGGGTACTATTGTGAATCAAGATATCGGCTACTAGATTAGCCTTGCCTGGCTTGTAATCCATATCATAGACAAACTCTACAAGAAAATCCTGCCACCGTGCCTACCTGGGAGTAAGCTTCTTTTGGGTCTGGAAGTAGCTAGTGGCTACATTATCTGTCTTGAAGACAAACTTGCTCCCAATTAAGTAATGTCTCCATGTGCGAAGACAATGAACTACCGCGGTTATCTCTTTTTCTTGGACCGTGTATCACCTCTGCGTATCATTCAGCTTCCGGCTCTCAAAGGCGATGGGGTGTCTTTCTTGCATTAAGACTCCACCAATAGCAAATTCGGAAGCATCGGTATGCAGTTCAAATGATTTGTTGAGGTCAGGTAGATCAAGTACAGGTTCTTCAGTCATAGCCTTCTTTAGAGCCTCGAAGGCTTGTTGGCACCTAGGACTCCAGCTCCATACTTGCTTCTTCTTCAACAAATCAGTGAGTGGAGCGGCAATAACGGAATAGCTTTAGATGAACCGGCAATAGTAGTTCACCAAGCCAAGAAAAGATCTCAACTCAGTGACTCTTATGGGTGGCTCCCACTCAAGAATAGCTTGTACTTCGGCTGGATCCATGCGAAGGCTTCCCTTACTGATGATATGTCTTAAGAATGACACCTCTTCTTGGATGAAGGAACACTTTTCCTTCTTGACATAGAGCTTATTGTCCCTCAATGTGGAGAACATTAGTCTCAAGTGTTCTTTATTTTCTTCCAAGGTCTTGCTATAGATGACAATATCATCAAGATAAACCACCATGAAACGATCAAGCAAAGGAGTAAGTACCTTATTCATGAAGGTGCAGAATGTGGCCGGTGTATTAGTGAGGCTAAACGGCATGACAAGAAACTCATATGATCCAGACCGTGTGACACATGCCATTTTTGGTTGGTCTATTTCAACTATGCGAACTTGATAGTACCCACTCCTGAGATCGAGTTTAGTAAAGTACCTTGCATGGGTGGTTTAGATCCCGCTTCTAACTCGATTGCATGATTGACCTCCCTCTTCGGAGGAAGCCTCCTAGGCAGCTCAGTCGGCATGACATCTCTGAACTTGTCAAGAACTTTCTGGACTGCTTCAGGAACTGGAGCATCCTTGACCACTTCTTCCATCTTCAAGGTGGCCAAGTAAGTGGTCTCCTACTTCTTGAGACCCTTAGAGAACTGGAGGGCAGAGATTATGTTCTTCTCATCAAACTGCCGGTTGACTGGAACATAGTAGCAGCGCTTACCCTCCCGAATGTACATAGAGTCTGAGTAAAACTCTAGGATGATCTTGGCTTTATCAATGAAGTCTATTTGAAGATAGAACTTCTTATCATCCAGTAGAGTAACAATGATATCTGCCTTCCCTTTTCACTGCTGGATCTGGATGGGGGTGTCCCGAGAAACACCATAGATGGGGAGGCTACCTGCATTCACTTCTTTGATATAACCTTCCTCCTTAGTATAAGGAAGGCCTATCTCTTCAGCCACTTCCTTGGCTATGTAGACAAAGTTTTCTCCGGTGTCTATCATGGCTGACAAGGGCTTGTTGTTGACGTGAACATGCACGTACATTCGCCCCCGATGAGACTCATCACTCTTCATCTCTAGGACATTAAGGGAGGTTAGGGAGGCAAGCTGTGACTCCTCCTCCTTCTCATTCTCCATTATAAGAGAAGCGAGGTTTCCCTTCTTCAGGTACTCGAAGATTCAATGTGGACCATTGTAGAGGAAGCATGAGATCTTGCCAGGAGCATCCTCCTTCTTCACTTGGCCCTTGTCATGGAAGTGGGTAGGCTTGTCCTTCTTGGGGGCATGATCTTGTTCTCCCCTACCTTTGCCACTATGTGTACTCTTATTGATCAGTCCCTTGGATGATTCCTTCTTATACTCAATTAGGGACTCCGCAGCGGCAACAATGAAAGCCAAGTCCTAGATACTGTGCCTCTTGAGTTCTGTCTTAGCCCAGCCGCATAGTCCATCCAAGAAAGAGCATCCTTCTCACTCATGTCTGAAATTTCTAAGAGCAGCTCTTGGAACTCCTAGACATACTCCCGGATGTGACTTTCCTTATGTTAGAGGCGGCGGTGTTTGGCCCTGGCTTTATTCTCTACATCCTCGGGGTAGAACTGTTTCTTGAGTCCTTTCTTGAACTCATCCCAAGTATGGACAGGTTCTTACCCTTTCTTGACGTCGTCACACCTGTGACACCACCATACAAGAGCAATATCTTTGAGGAAGAGGGAAGCATGGCTTACCTTGTGATCTTTCTCAGTGATGCTCACAGCTCCGAAGTATGCTTCTAGTCCCCAAAGGAAGTTGTTTATCTCCCTTGCGTTCCTTGCCCCACCGAAGAGAGAAGGTCTAGGGACATTTGCCTTTAAAGAGGGAGGCACTTAGCCGACCCCTGTATTGGCCACCGCGGCCATACAAGTCTTGACTTGCGTGACAAGCTCTTCAACTTGACCTCGAAGTGTAGCATTATCCCTCTTCTATGCCTCGAGTTCGACCTTGTGGGTCTCTACCTCCTTGGACACCCTCTTGCAACTACTTGGAGAGCGTCTTGCATCTCAGCCCTGAGTTCTTCTTCGTCCTCCCTGGACACGAACCCCTCGATGTGTTGGACAACATCTCTGACTTTTTTCCCAAAGTCGGACGTGGTGGCTTCCACCAAAGCCACCCTCTCCTCCAGTGCCGTGACCATCTCCTTGGTGGTTTTGTCCTTGGCCTTCTTCCCAACACCTTGCTGGGGAGCAACATCAGTCACAGTCGATGCCATCTCCTTCTCTCTAACTTGAACCTTGGACCTGTGGAGAACCTAAGACTTGTGAGGAACCTGGCTCTGATACCACCTATCATGGGCCGAGTACTTACTTGATGTCAGCTCCGTACGACCTAGCAAGATTAGCTCAAACTCAAGCTCCAAACCTTGCTAATAAGCCTTCAAAGACTTAACTTAGTTGTAGAACTAAGGAAGTCTAGAGAGAGAAACTAGAGAGATGGAGAACTTGGGAGAATGCTTATGCTTTGAAGAATGCTTGGTGATTACAAATGGTCCCCTTGGGGGTTATTTATACCACTCCACCTCCTCAATGGATGGTGGAGATTGATTTGATCTAACGGCCTATATTCGCCTTCCAGAATTCTCTCCTAAAATATCTAGATATTTACACATGTGAAGAAATGTGTGGAGAATTCTAGAATGGCCTTGAATATACATGTATTTACAAGAGAATTCTAGGGTTCTCTAGATTGGTCCATGACACTAGGCGCTCTATCACAAACAACAAAAATCAGTGTTTTGGTAAGTTTGATTTTGAGGGCTTTAGAGTACTCTTCTCATTCGAGCAAGAGCAGCTATTCTGCATTTCTTGGAGAATGTTTGGTGTGCTATGCTTGGGTTTGGGCATTAGAGGAGCTTGGAGCAACGGACTGTGTAACATCCCAAAATTTGTTGAATGTGATATGAAATGTAATTGATCCTTTGGAAAACCAATTACAAAATTTTTGGATTAATATAAAAAAATTTTTGAGTTAAAAGTTATTTTAGGAAATTATTTTAATTTTAAGGAAAAGCAAATAAATTTCCCAAAATTTGCCTGAATAATTATTTTACTTGTTGAGAGCCAAATTTTGGGAGAAAGTTACTTATTAGATTTTAAAAAAGGGACCAGAATGAAAAAGGGAAAAGTGTGGGAGAGCCAATTTATCATTTACTCTACCCACACATACCCCACATGTGGCAGCCCATCTCCTTATTCCTCATTTTTCCTCTTCCCCGTCGGAGAACAGAGGAGAGCGAGTGCGAGAGAGCCATGAGCGACGCCGTGATTCTCACCTGAGGAAGGCGCCAACAGTGCATGCAACCCAAGAGTCTAGTTCAGATGAGTCCCCTTAACCTTCCTTTACCGTCATTGATACGTGACTATTGTACCAGCAGATGAACGATCCACGTGTCAGCTTACTAAGAGCAGTGTGTAACCGAGACAGTTAGGCAACTGAGCTGTATCAGTTAGTCGTTAGTGGTTACGCAAGCTGCTAGTCTATTATTCACGGCTATGCACGAGGTATATAGATGTATGAATGCGTGTATACTCATTCATAGAATAAGAATTCAAATGTTTCTATCTCTCTTCTCTCTCTCACATGGTCGGTACCAGTTAGTTTCTTTGATTTCTGTGGTTGTGTTTTTGGGGTTGAATCAAAAGTGATAAATATGAAGTTTTTCACTGATTAATCTTGTTGCGTGTCTGCGATTTGAGCTTCGTGGGTTGATTCAAGCCATGCATGCTGCTCCTTGATCGATCCAAGGTCTGCGAGTGCGTGTTCATCGTTCATGTCAATGATTGTTTTCTTCAATTTTTGGCTGAGAACGGCAGAGAAATTCTGATTAAAGTTAAATGTGAGTGTTTATAAGGTATTAGAAGTCGAAATCAAGTATTTTAGGTTAGTTTTAGTTGTGTCTTGGAGAAACTGAATCAGGGATTTTGGTTTCTAAAAAGACAATCTGTAGTTTTTCAAAATTTGGGATGAAAATGGTTTCAAAGAAGGATGTTGAAGGATGAATGGGGTTGCTTGAATCTGTGGGTCGGGGTTTAAGGACTTGCGTGTTGGTTTGTTTCTCTGTTTTGCTAAATCTAAAACAAAGGCCTTTGTTCTTGAAGAAACAATTTGGTTTTCAATAACATTGGATCTAAGGTGAAGGAATCACCGATCAAGGGTTGAGATGGGGCCAAAGATGGATTAAAACTTAAAAATTGATGTTACATGTGTTTGTTTGGCTTTGGGTTATGAATTAAGTTTGATGCTTGTTTTGGGAGTGAGGCTTTGGATTCCTGGAAGAAAGAAAAACAATTAAAGGATTTATAATTGCTTGATGATATATGAAACTAGTGGTGTATATATGGTTTAGAGAACTTTGTTTCGTCACTGCAAGTGGAAGGTTGAATTTTTGGACCATAAAGTATTTAAGCTATAGCTACTGTTTTCCTTTTTGGGGGAATCAATTCGGTTATACTATGCTTGTTTTATTAGATGTTTTACTATTATAATAAGTTAATTTGAATGTTAAAAATCACCGTAGGGCATGGAAGTTTTTGAATTTATGATAGATGTTGAGGCTGTGATTATTATCTTTTGGTGAATAATGTATGGGAATGAATTTTAAAGATGTAAAAGTTTTAGAAATCTGGAATTTCCAGAGAAGGTTTGTAAAAGAGTTGACATTTGCTAAATGCCATGTGGATTTGGTAAGTAAAAATTGAAGTTGTAACACTAATGAAAGTATTATTGGTTTTATGAAAAAGGACCATATGCTAAATAACTGTGAAAGATTGAAAGTAATATTGCCACTGTTGGTTAAGGTTGAGTTAGATAAGTTGATTGGAAAATTGGTAAAGTGTTAAGATTGTTGAAGTAAAAGCAATTAAGCTTTCATTTTGGACAGGTGACTTTGAACATATTTTAAGATGGTCAATGGTCTTTGTTAACCATGAATTTTGATAAACAAATATTACTCATAATAAGCTTTAAAATAAGTCTAGAATGCATTATTTGAACGAGTAAATTGTAAATTATGGACCATCAAAATTTGATTTTAAAATCTAGAAAACTACAAAGTTGCTAAACAAGCAGTCACTTTAAAGTACCGATTTGAGAATCTTGATTGAAAATCAATTTTGCATGGTAATTTTTCTTGGAAGAGGATATAGAGAGCTTTAAATAGAAGCATAAATCACCACATTTGGAATTACGTGGAGTAAGTTATGATTTTTACAAATTTGTTGGACATGCAAAAGTAATAAAAAGGATAATTTGGATAAGTACACGAATAAGAAGAAATCAAAAATAAAGGTAATGATTTCCTTTTTTATTAGATAAAGAAAACACCCCTTGAATGAGAAATAAAGAACATTAAATAAAGTAAAGGTGTAGAAATGGGAATAGGAAAAAAAGTGGAGCTAAATAAAGCTCGATAAGCGTATAATTAATATAATATTATACGTGTATACTTTTAGGATTGATATTTAATTTAGCATCCCAAGGAAGACTAGAAAAGGAAATACAGGGAAAGGTAATGTAGAAAGAAAGGAGACAGGTGGAAACATTTTTTATCTTATTCTTATATATTTAATTCTGCATGCTTGTTTGTATCATATTTGTTATGCATGCTGGATCATGTTGATCAATTGGTTTTGTGGAAGAATGATTTTATGCTATTGACAGTGCGGTACTTGCGAAAATAGTACGAATATTAGCTTTGCAAGCTTTACAGAATAGTCGGTTCTAAGAAATGACAGTTGTTCGGTTGCTTTGGTTGAGCAGTACTTAGGTAAGAGTACTTGATTCTGTGTTATATAATTTCATATTTGTCCATGACCATGTGATGTGTAAAGTTGTTGAGGTGGGACTTCATGATGTGAATTATTACCATATATATGCAAAGCTTTTGAAGTGGAACCTCATGATGTGTATTATTGTCGTGTAAGAATGTGGCATGTTTTTGCATGATTGTGAATTATATGTATGACTATCTAAGAAACTAGGGTTTCTACAGGGATGTTCAAGTCTCACCCTCCATTTTAATAAAATACAGCTAAGATGGGTAGTTCAAGAGGCAAGGAAATGGTGACTGATGAGGCATAGAAGGTGAGAATGATGGATAAGAAGGAGAAGGAAGGAAGAACGTCATATATATATATATATATATTGGTTTAATTAATAGTGAAGGGTTTATTTTGATATAAGACTTGATGGCTTAAATGGGTATGTATATATTAGTGTATGAATTATATAGCTGTGAGGGGATGTTTCCTCACAAAGTGCAGGTGTGTGTTATCCTCAATGATAACAAAAAGGGAGTTAAGGAGATAATGTAAATAGATGAACCTAGAGAACCTTTTTAGATGAACCTAGGATATTTTAATGTTATGAAATATAAGAGGAAGAAATAATCCTAATCTCCAAAAATTATCCTTTAATAGTTTTAGAAATTAGTTTTCAAAATTATCATTTCACATCAAATCTTTGTTTAGTTCAACTTGATTGAATTCACATAGCCTTTTGATTGGTGGAGATTTTTAAACAAATCCATGTGGAAACGATATTTCCTAATCACTTTATTACTTGGTGCGAGTCGTGCATTTACGAAGCGAACAATATGTCTACTAACTAAACCCTTTTATGATCGGGGGCAGTATTATCTAAAGCTGAAAAGCAATGGTCCTATAAAGATTTTATTGGTAATATGAATACTATAACAAACACAATTATTCCTCCAGAAACGTATGAAGGTTGTGCTAAGATAATATAAAGACAAAGGTTAAAGCTTCAAAGGGAGGCTTTGTAATGGTATCTCTATATGAAAGAGTATGGAGATACTTCTATCACTCCGATTATCTTTCGTCAAATACTGGAGTGTGTTCTAATATTTACATTATCAATCTGTGGATGGTGCCATGAAAGAAAAGTTTACAAGTAGGTTTTATATTATGTACACCTGTCTCCGTCACTACACACATACATGTTTTGTGTTATTGGACAAAAAAACCACGGGTGTTATGTATTTTCAGAGGAAAAGGGGTCCAAGGGCGACAGATAACTTGTTCTGGAATTTGCGTAAACTTTTTCAATTAAAATTCATATTAAAATATACCTTATTTACAAATTTAACGCTCTATACTAACTCGTTATTTTTTCTTTTAAACAATTATTTATTGACTATCAATTTAATATTTTGGGTAAATTTAGATGAAAGTTAAGTAATTTTTGCTTAAAAATTAACTGCTCCAAAATTTGCGCAATCTGTTTTAATAAATATATTTTTGAGGAAATTTGTTTAGAAATTTTAAATATGATTCATTATTAAGAATATAAAATGTAAAATATTCAAAAAGATCCGATTTTTTTGGACAAGTGGATAAAAAAAATTCTGATCTCTATATCAGTCTGTTAACAGTATTCCAAGAAAACCATATCCAAAAGTTACCTTGCACAGTGTGAACGAGAAGTTGATCTTCTTGAGCTTGCGATGTAAAGTTCTGTAACTGAAAAGCAGATAGAGAAAATGAGTGAACAAAATCTAAAACATATTATTGTTCATACCAATCCAAATCTAAAATATCTAACAATCAACCGAAAGTTTTACCTCTTTTATCGCTCTATGATCTAATCAGCACCATTTTCTTGCGTATTCTGATAAACCACAGATAAATACACCATCAAAACTTCTCGAGTAAAGACCTCTTCTTCTTTCTCCTCTTAAAGTTTTATATATGATTGATCACAACAAAAGCAACGGTTTATCCAGAAAAGTAAAAGCAACAGTTTATGCAGAAGAGCAATAGCAAGAAAAGAAATTTTTGAACCAGATTTTTTTCCCTTTTTCCTTTTTAATTATTTCATATCTAAAGACTTAATACAGGCAAGCTGCACAAAATGTTTACGAGAGGAGTTTTTTTTTTTTTTGCAAGATTGACAAGCAAGTGACCAACTTAACTTCGCCAGTGAGAAAGGAGATAGACATCTAAATAGATTTTAATCAAAACCATTTCTTTTTTGAGTGAGCTTATATTTAACTGGGCAGGCAGTAAAAATATTGGAAGAAATTTTTTATTTTCTTAAATTTCAAATATTTTTATGATTGAGAAGAAAATGAACGGGCAGAAGGGGGTGTGAACAAACACAGAGCGAGGATTGAAATAGTCAGCAACTTGAAGGGAAGAACAGAAGAATTCTGAAGAAGAGAGTTATTTGATAAGAAGATGCAGAAAGACATTAGCTTTACCCAGCCACATATATAATCAGTACCATGAGGATAAGAGAATAAAATATAACAACACACAAAGGTCCTAAGACCGGTGGGCTTAACAAGTTTATGTATATATGAAATAATTCCTTATCTCGTAATAATTTGTAGAAGTGGGAATAGGAGAGAAAATAGAGCTAAATAAAGCTCGATAAACGTATAATTAATGTAATGTTATATGTGTATGTTTTTAGGATTTGATATTTGATCCAGCATCCCAAGGAAGACTGGAAAAGAAAATAAAGGGAAAGTTAACGAAGAAAGAAAGGAGACATGTAGAAACATTTTTTATCTTATTTTTATATACTTAATTATGCATGTTTGTTTGTGTCATATTTGTTATGCATGTTGGATAATGTTAATCAATCGGTTCTGTGGAAGAATGATTTTATGCCTTGACAGTGCGGTACTCGCAAAAATAGTACAGATATTAGCTTTGCAGAATAGTTGATTATGAGAAATGATGGTACATATATTAGCTTTGCAGAATAGTTGATTCTGAGAAATGATGGTTCTTCGAATGCTTTGGTTGAGCAGTACTCAGGTAAGAGTACCCGATTGTGTGTTATGCAATTTCATATTTGTCCATGGCCATGTGATGTGCAAAGTTGTTGAGATGGGACCTCATGATGTGAATTATTACCAAATAATATGCAAAGCTTTTGAGGTGGAACCTTATGATGTGCATTATTGCCGTATAAAAATGTGGCTTGTTTTTTGTATGATTGTGAATTATATGAATGACTATCTAATAAATTATAGTTTCTACAGGGATTCCTGAATCTCACCCTTCCTTTTGATAAAATATAGCTAAGATGGGTAGTTCAAGAGGCAAGGAAATGATGACTGATAAGACATAGAAGGTGAGAAGGATGGATAAGGAGGAATAAGGGAGAATGTCATATATATATATATATATATTGGTTTAATTAATAGTGAAGGATTTATTTTGATATAAGCCTTGATGGCTTAAATGGGTATGCATATATTATTGTATGAATAATACTGTAAGATAGAATGCAGCCGTGAGGGGATGTTTCCTTACAAAGTGTAGGTGTGTGTTATGATCGACGATAACAAAAAGGGGGTTAAAGAGTTAATGCATGTAGATGAGCATAGAGAACATTTTTAAATGAAGAATTGTTTTTGAATCTACAACTATGAAGTAATAACCCCAGGGTCAAATCTAGCTAAGTGGATTTTCCGAAAAACTGCTTTATATAAAAATTGCCTTAATATTTTGAAATTTTTCAAAAAAAATCCAATAAATTAGGTAAAAGTATGTTCTATGAAAAAGCATGATTCCTATGTTGGATTAAATGGTTTAGATTGGGCAGGACTGTGGAATGGGTACGTTGGATTGAGCTTTGGAACTTCATCTTCTTGATTTTCCTTTAGATTTGTAGCTTGTGGTTAATAATGAGTGGCAAAGTTTTTCTATCTAGGATTATTTTCAACCCTTGTATGGATTAGCTCTTAAGTATTCGATCTCCTTTTGTGTTAATAATATAGATGTATTCATTTTACTCTTCTCTTAATGCCTCATGTTGATTGATCTCCGATAAGTTGTTGGGTTCACATGATTAATGTGTGAGAGGGTTAGATTGAATGTAAAACTGAGTGAAATTATGTAAGAACTTAAAGTTTGATATACTTCTTAACCTTGCACAGTCATATTAGCTAGGATTGAAGCTTGAAAAATTGGGTTTTATTAATTGTAATAAGAGATTGAGTAATTAATGTGTCCGTTTGGGAATGCGGTAGAGAAGTACTTTTACGCAAGTCGAGATAAATATGTGAAGGAGATTATCCCGTTTTACGGAAAAACACTGTTGAACATGTGTTTGAAGAATCCAAATACTTCTCCAAACAAGCCCAATGAAATTACACATTTATTCTTGATTTGAGAAATCATTTACAGGTACTCTTTGAATCCTAGACTAACACATTTATTCTTTAAGAGTATTCATGAGAAGAGGATATTTTAATGTTATGAAATATAAGAGGGAGAAATAATCCTAATCTCCAAAAATTATCCTTGAAGTTTAAGAATCAATATCCTTTATCCTTTAACAATTTTACAAATTATTTTTTAAAATTATCATTCACATCAAATCTTTATTTAGTTCAACTTAATTGAATGCACGTAGCCTTTTGATTGATGGAGAATTTAAACAAATTCTCATGAAAATGATATTTCCTCATCACTTTATTACTTGGCGCAACCCGTACATTTGCGGAGTGAACAGTATGTCTACCAAGAGTTTGTTAGGAAGTCTGGTGGAAAATATCTTTTACGAAGTTTGAGGCAAAATTTAGGGTTTGTTTGCCTCCTCTTCCTGAAATCTAGATTTTGTTTCAAAACTTAGATTTTACCCCAAAAACCTATATTTTATCCAAGCACAAAAAATTTTTAGAAAAGTTATTTTGGTTATAAAACCTCAGTTTAAAATCTAGGTTTTCTCTTTCCTATTTTTTTCCTTCTTTCTCTTTTCTCTTTCCTACTTTTTTTCCTTCTTT
>JANTPZ010049519.1:0-13008 GCA_025593235.1 Vachellia pachyceras | reverse complement strand
GGGTTTGGGGGACCACTGAATAAAGAAAGAAGGGTGGGGACGGGGGGCTTTGTGGCGAGAGTAAGGGGGAAGGAGGATTTAAATGGGCGCCCCTACGGCGCCCTTTCATATGCAAAGGGCGCCATAGGTCGCCCTTTCTCAAGAAAGGGTGCCCTAAGACCCTACGACGCCCTTTCTCGAGAAAGGGCGCCATAGGTCACCACTACGGTGCCGTTTTCCAATAAAAGGGTGCCTTAGGGGCGCCCTTAAATAATTATGGTGTCGTTCGGCGCCCCTATGGCGCCTTTTTTTATATAAAGGGCGCCTAAAGGTTCCGCCTATTATCAAAATTGCCACCGCCTTCACTTTTTACTCCCTTTTTTAGAAAAAGGACGCGAATTTCAGTAGTAAAATGTATTCTCTGTAGTAGTGATCATACCTACAAAATAGATACAAGAGTGATAGGTCTCTTCTAACTGTAAGAAAGGCACATTAATGGCCATGGTGGATAGCTCCCACCAGTCAGAGAACCTCAAGAGTGATAATAGTGGCTTTCAAGTTTAACTCGTTATTTTCACCATCAAATAGCAACATTTTATGAAGTGTGACTAGGGTTGCCCTATCTGGGCTCAGTCCAAATGACTATAAGCATATTTTATTTATTCCCTAATTATATATAATTATAATATAATAAAATATCTAAAAATGAATCCTTCGGGGATTTGTTCATCCATTTCTAGAGTAATCGGGCTATGTTATTGGTGCTTGATGCGTATGGGGGTGTTTGGATTGCGGGATTGGTTTCATGGTAGAGAAATATTTACAAAGGAATACTTACCTAGTCCTCCGAGCACCACCTCACTTAAACTCCTCATAGTGGGATTCTCATATGAATGGGCAATACTAGCCATTGTGACATAGGAGACTCATTTATTGTCTGATGATGAACTACTTTATTACATGGAATTAGGATCCGAAAAAATTAGATTGAAGAATTGGATCAGACTCGGTGCATCAGACTATCTAGACTAGTGGCAGGAGTCAAGAACCTCAATTTACTTCTTTTTTTTTAAAAAAATATTTATAGGGGACAAGATTTCAACATGATAAACATAATTAAGACAATAAAAAAAACACCTATAATCATATAAAACTCATCCAAAAACATTAAAACTAAATTATCAATCCATAAGCATCTGTAATAATATTAATCATGAATATAAAGAAATATTCAAATATTTTAAAAAATTCTTCAGATCAAGTCAGCACAAACCAAGTGCTTTGATCATTTTGGTTAAAACATGATTCAGCTCGACCGACCAAACTAGTATAATATAATTTTATCATTATTTGGATTGAACCGAACTACTTGGAGTTCCCCTAAACCACAATGTTTATGTGTATCCTTAGGATGATGTTGGAATTATCCCAAACTAACTTCTAGGCATGAAAGTCTCTTTAAACACATTGGATAAAAAAAAATTGTTTGACATTGGCTAACTGGCACTTTAAAGTTGAAGTAATTTTTATGACTTATGGCTTTTGACCTTTCCATATATGAAGATTCTGAAACAAACATTTCGATATATTATTATTCACACAAACCTTTATTTAACTTACTGTTGTTATTAAAGATAATCCAGACATAAATTACACTGTTACACTAATTGAATTTTATTAAGTTATTTTTTACCTAACTGTTGGAAGTATGAGTTAGTTAAAGTGGTTAGTGTTAATCACTTAGTTAGTTAATGACCCAAAAGTTTATATAAAGGGTCATAGAGTAATGGTTTGTGTGTGAGATTGCATAATCATCACTAAAGAGTGAGAGGATAAAGAATTCCCTCCAATGCATAGAGAAGGGGAGGATAACTTGGATCTCCCACACTACTAGAAAAATGCCATTTAGCGACGAAAAAATCCATCGCTAAATGGCTAGTTTCCTTCAGAAAATTTCCATTTAGCGATGGAAAATATTAGCGACTCTTGTTTTAGTGACGGAAAATAGCCATTTAGCGACGAATTTTCCGTCGCTAAATAGCATTTTTCTAGTAGTGCCACTTCAAGAGTCCCCAAAATGGGGTTAGTTCATTTCCCTCAAAAGAGGGTAGATAAGTGTTGTACCCACATAGGTTTGTAACAATACATTCAATTTCTCAATCTATTCTTCTTGACTTCAATACTTTCAACATGGTATGAACAACAGGTTGATTTCTTGGGTTCAAGATCGCTGGAGTTCTGCTAAATGAAGCAGGAGAGCC
Organism: Vachellia pachyceras; assembly: GCA_025593235.1. Taxonomy (NCBI): domain Eukaryota; kingdom Viridiplantae; phylum Streptophyta; class Magnoliopsida; order Fabales; family Fabaceae; genus Vachellia; species Vachellia pachyceras. The sequence continues at coordinate 10,768 of JANTPZ010049519.1, read as the reverse complement.
TAATCTTGAAGCTCTACGTTTTTGCTCTTGCCTTGTTTCGGCCGTGAGTCATCATAACGTTACTGCGCATCTTTGATCTTTAGTTCTTGAACGTTAAAATGGACCCTTGGCTTTCTTGTTTGGCTGCCGTCGAAATCTGGGTTAAAAAAAACACTTTCCTCATAAGTGTCTTGCTTCTTTGATTGTCGTTCTTGTCGATTTCTCCAATTTGGTCACTTGGTCCAAACCTTTGAAGCCTCAAAGATTGCAGCTACAAACTTTGTAGAAGGCCAAGGTTGCTTCACAGTTTCCCGTCCTGTCGTTGAAAGCTCGCTCTCGTCTTTCTCTTCACTGCAGATTCATTTTTTATCTTGTGATCAAAATCTGGGTTCAAATTTATGGTGAAGCATCGGTCACTTTTGTTTTCGTTTTCCTTCTGATCAAACAAGGACGGTAAGGTGTGAGAAAATGCGGAAGAAAGTAGAGGATCCTAGACTCGTTGTAGTAAAAGAAAAAGGGGGCATAAAAAAAGTTCAAGTTTTGATTTATTCTGGTTGACAGCCCGAGTGTTAAATCTTCATCCTCTTACAAGCCCCTAGTCTGGACATCCGACATGGTTGACTTGTAATTTGAGGTTATACCAAATGAGTTACAAGCATCGCGTGGAGTTAAAGATACACCTTTGGCATATTGACATCCCAGATGATTTCCGAGTAAGAGCAGGAGACATGCATCCAAGAAACTTCTCAAGCGTGTTGCAGGAATCCAACGTTCTCTCAAGAAACACGTTCCAGGAAACAAGATTGCTTTTTCCTTGCCCCACCAAGAAAATCAGAAGAAGCATAAGATTCAGCGAATACAATCCTATTTCTTCTTCAATATGTATCGTAAAGAGAGTAATGAAGATTTGGGGCAGAAGAAGATCTCCTCGGGGAAGGAAAAAAACAGCACTTTTGCCTACAAGATTCGTGAACATATCAAAATTGGGTCCTAAGCTGTTAGAAACTGTGAAGGGAAAGTTACGTTTGGGGTCAAAGATCATGAAGGAAGGAGGAAGAAGGACATCTTCAAGCATATGTTTGGGATGGAAGATGGTGAATCAACACTGGTTGGTTTGGCCTGTGATTTGACATAGTTGAACAAGTGGAGAAAATTCATTTCATACGAAGATGATAATTTCACTCATATGAACAAGAATCAAGTTGTTTTTCTCAATTATGCATTGCATTGGCTGACTCTTAGTTTAGCTTACATACTTGTGCTTGATCTAGGTTGTGACAATTTGAGAAAGATGCAATTGCCATATGATGTGATTCATGAAATGGGACACAAAGTGCTACTACAATGGAGCTTCAACATCCTGTCATACAAGCATATAATAGCTGAGAGAGGAAAGAGGAAGATTATGAAGAAATGTTTGTATTGTTGTATGAATCAAAATTGCATAGTTTAACTCACTTCACTCCTTGTAATTTTTGTATTGGCAAGTTGAGCACCTAGAGTTAAGGGGTGTTAACTTGAGCGGGGGTGTTGGAAGTATGAGTTAGTTAAAGTGGTTGGTGTTAATCACTTAGTTAATGACCCAAAAGTTTATATAAAGGGTCATAGAGTAATGGTTTGTGTGTGAGATTGCATAATCATCACCAAAGAGTGAGAGGATGAAGAATCCCCACCAATGCATAGAAAAGGGGAGGATAACTTGGATCTCCCACTTCAAGAGTCTCCAAAATGGGGTTAGTTCATCACCCTCAAAAGAGGGTAGATAAGTGTTGTACCCACATGGGTTTGTAATGATACATTCAATTTCTCAATCTATTCTTCTTGACTTTAATATTTTCAACACTAACGCTAACCCTAAAAAGCCCATAATATGCCACGTTCCTCTCTCCCGAGATCTGAGTCACGATCTCGCTACTCATGGAAGCCATGTGATATGAGGGAAATGAAGAACTGAAGTACGTATATATCTGCCATCTTAACCCATTCGAATTATTCTGTAAAAATGGGATACAAAACTGTGGGGGGCTCAAATCAAAATGGGGGAATCAAAAGATCCTGGTAGCTTGTATAAACTTTCTATAAGAATATGTGGAGGAGCATATGGAAGTTCAATCTGCCACCTAAAGTCCTACACTTTATGTGGCGCGCAGTATAGGGGGCATCAGCTACAAAGGAAGAGAAAATGCTCAAATGATCCAATGTGTGTTATGTAGAGGACAAGTAGAGACTATTGAGCATATGATTTTTCTGTGTCCATAGGCAAAACAGTGCTGGTTTAGCTCCCCATTAACACTCAAAGTTGAAGAAATAAATATCTGCATATGATTTTTCTGTGTCCATAGGCAAAACCAATATGAGCATATGATTTTTCTGTGTCCATAGGCAAAACTGTAGTATATTGTAAGATTAGCTTTACTTTACGTGATTAAAATTAAAATTCTCTAATAAAAATTATAAAAATAAAGTTAGTGCTGGGAGCCGAGGAATCAGAGACTGAAATGACCAAAAACCCTGTTTGGGAAAGATAAAAAGGGGTTGTCTTTTGATCCTATAATTTTTACCCAATCATGACTCTCTGATTTTGACTCGATGCAATTGAGTCCTTATAATTTTAATTTGATTATAATTCAATTCCTAAATTTTGATTCACTATAATTTAATCTCTATAATTTTAAACATTTAATAATTTAATCTTATTGTATAAAATGATTAAAACTGTAGAGATAAACTGCAGTGAATCAAAGTTTATGTATGACTGAGTTATGTAAAAAGTTCAAGGATGTCGTGAGTCAATCCATATAAAATGAATGTCTTATTATATAAAATAATTATGGCAAAGGATCAAATTACAACTATATCAAAAGTTTGGGACCAATAGAACTAATAGCGATGGCTTAGCTTAAGCTGGATAAATTCCTCTTGTTCCATGTAAAATGCCTTAAACTTGTCGATCTCATTGTTCAAAGAGTAGACGAACTCGGTCTCCGCCCGGCCGTTCACCAGCCGTAGTAGCCGCACCAGCTGCTTCAGTTCCTTGTACGACAAGTACTTGTCTCTCCAACTTGGCATCGTCGCCTGAATCTGCTGCTTCAGCTGCCATGTCTGGCCGATTGCAAATGGAAGAGATCAAAACGCCGGTGACAGAAACGGAAACGCCGTTCGATGAATGCGCCGATGGACAGTGAGGGTAATAGCGAGAGGGGGGATTTATGGGAGGAGATTTGCTGGAATGTTAAAGGTGGCAATTGGAAATGGCATAAACGGGTCGTTGAAAAGCATGAGAATCCTTTAGGGCATATTCGGTTATTAATATTAATATTGCATTAAATTGAACGATCGTACACAAGGAGACACCAACAACTACAAGGCATTGAAAATTGGGCGAAGCTGAACAGAACAAACAAGGATCAATTTTTACCATTCAATATCATATATTTTTTTGGTTAAAAATACTTATGGATATTTAAAATATAAGTAAAAAGTCAAAACAATTAAATACAACATCACAAGCCCGTATATGTATGCATATACAAAAATAGGGTGGTTATCACCATAAATATAGCAATATTAGATTGTATTTAACGAACTTGATATTTAAACAAAAACTTTTTTTGCTTGATATTAAATGAGATATTTCTATAAAGTTAAAATTGAAATTTCTATTACACTATTGTTCGCTAGGGAACTAAGGTTAAGTCATATTTGGAGATTATTAAGTAGGATAGAATGTAGCTATTGGGACCACAATGTAAGTAATTAACACCCCACTTGATCTAAAAAATAATGTTTTTTTTCTTTCTAGACGCTACCTCAAACATTTTCAAGTATTTTATTCCCCCATTAGCACTTTCTTGAGTAATGACGAATTGAAGCCTTTGAAGAAAATGTGAATTTTATTATTTAATTTCTTTTACTTGATTTTAAGCCTTTATATGTTCATGGAAGGGATAGATTTTCCCAAAAGGAAACACTTATCCATATGAGTTGAAGTTGATTTGACTTACAAGGCTTACTGACTTCCATGCACGTTGCTAACCTCAGCTTCATTAGGCCCTGGCGCGCCATGGCACACTCAGCTAATAAGGGTGATTTGGAGGTACTAACCCCATATGTGGGACGACACATGTAGAATGGAGGGTGGCTTTTCCATGAGTATCACTCACACATGTTCTTGTGCATTTTATATTCACGAATGTTTTTGTGACGTCTAACCATATTGGATATATTACTTACTCTTGCGGACTATGTGTCACGCTTGCTATTGACCTATCAAGATTCTGACAAAGAGCATACCTGTTTTCATCTGGCTAAATGATTTTCAAATAGGTTCTTTAAATTCATTTTTATTTAACATAGCGTGATTTATATCTTACCTTATTTTCTAGCAGTCTTACCTATTTAAAATTTAAAACGATGAATAGTTAATTCTTCACTGTTTTAAGCCAAGTTATTTCATTTTGTGATCTAATAAGTTTAGCGTTATCGTATATTTTTTGTTTAACCGTTAATACTCATTCTAATAATACCAGAGGAGTATATTGGATATATTTTTCATAATACCCACAACTCAAAGATCCAGAGTGCTATAGTTTCTAAGAAAAACTAAAGAAATAAATAATAGAAGCATCTCATTAATTCAGAAGCTGTTATTACCAACCAAAAGCCCAGAGCCCCATGGTGATGAAAAGCTTCTCACTCCAATCCAATATATATAAAAGATGTTTATTAGTTAAACAGATCAATGACAGTTAATTTATTAGTTAAACAGATCAATGGCAGTTAATTAAGTCATTCAATGTGTTTTAAATTGATTAAAATGTATCTATCTTGCCCTTATTAAAGAAGAATGTGATTTTCAAATATGCATTTATTATCTGCAAAGTGATCTCTTTCTCCTCTTCGAAGAGTAAAAGTGGAAAACAGTGATTAATTATTAACCTTTTATATTTCGTCTTCATTCATTTCTTTGGAAACGCACAAATTGGAGAAATGAATTGAAACCTTATAATTTTGTTTCATCGATCTGATCTTTGCTTCAGAACTTTTAGCTTGCGAGGGATCTTCTCCGTTAGAGTCACAGGTTCTTGATGCATCAGAGAGTGAAATGCTTACTAGCGTTGACGCTTAATCTTTAGTGGTTGGTCAAAAAATAATAATAACAATAATGCCACCATGTGGTCTTTATATATATATATATATATATATTTGTCCCCAGTGCCAACAATGTAGCATTATATTTTTCAATGATTAGATGGCAAACTTGGATTTATATCGGTAAAATATAGGGAGAGTTCTAAGAGGCATTCTTAGGGATATTTTAATGTTTGTTCAAAAAAACCAACATGGCCCCGTATAACTTAAAAGGAAAAATTGAATGTAAACCTACGTAAAATTCAAAATTGGATGTTTTTGAAGGTTGTATTAAATTCAATCTGTTTTTACTGTATACATGTGTTATTCAAAATTATAACAATCAAGATAAAATGATGCAACGGATAGTGACATTCAATTTGTTGCGTCCATCAAAGGATTAGTCTCTTGACGTGAACAGCATATTGGGATTTAAATAAAGTCATTAACCTCTAATTTGCCACTTAATCTTAATCGTTGACCAAAGGAAAAATAATTTTCAATATACATCATTAGCCATTATCATATTCCTTGAGGCTCTTGTTTCATCCTCCCTCAAGCTCTCATCATTTGCAACTTCCATTTCTCTTATATTCCTTTCTCTTTAGTTCCAAGCTCTCTCTTAATCTCCAATATACTCAGAGCAACCAAATTTAGCAGCTACCTCAAAATCTCAATATGCCTTCTTCTGCTGGATCACTCTCTATTACCCTCTTCAGGGCCTTCAGGTACTGCTACGTACTGCTCATGAAGTTAAAGTTCCTTTCTTTATTTCTATCTCTCTCATAATTTGCCTTTAATTGTTCTCTTGTTCCGTGATCAAATTTGCTTCACTTATATATATATATCGAAGTTCGTATATTACTAATATAAGTTTCTTGCTGTACTATTAATCTTCTTCCTCTCCATATCCTTCGCCTTCTTCCAAAATATCCTTAATATTAGCTTCTTCTTTCATCCAATATGTTCATGAAGTGCACATGGCTAAAGCAGACATGAACTATATTCAATTTATCGCTAAATAGTTTGCATCTGATTTTATTACTTCGTTGTCTCTCTCTCTCTCTCTATATATATATGTATGGTCTCTTGAAATACTGCAGCAATTTGTCCCTAACAGTGTGTTCGGTAAGAACTATCATGAGCTGGTTAATAGAGATTATATATACTACTATAATTTTTCTCTTGGTGGAGGATTATAAATTTATATTGTCGGGTGATGACGATCACGTTAGAACTTGGAAAAAAACGAATTGTAAGTTTTATTCAAGTTCATTAAAATTCATTTTCTCAAATTTAATTTTAAGAAGTACTAATTATAATTTCTATGTTATGATCATTTATATAATATAACATATACGAAATGCGAATTATAATACTAATTCAATTGAATAACTTTAGGAAAAATAACCATCAAGTAGCTTTTTGTGTTTACTTTCTTTTTTTAAATCGTAAACTAAACAACTATCATTCAAGACTAATCAACAAAATGTAAAGAGAAGGGATAAAATCAGAACATTATGTTTTTTATTCAAATATAATTAACACCTGTTAGGGTCTATAAGAATTTCATTCTTTTTCTTAAAACTAACAATTGACAAATAATGTCACATTCCATATCAATTACAGCCATCTGATGATTATGTGGTGGGAGTTTCAAATCTCAGTCTTGAATGCCCCTTCATATATTCCTACCAGGTATCGATGACATCAACGCCAAGCTTCGCGAGCTGCCGCGCTATCTCGAGCTTCTGCTTCGAGTTCATGGAAGCTCCGGGGGATTGCTCACTGTCGCGGAGGGTGGTGTCGAGGATTCGAACGTAGAAGGGGTCAGGAATGTGATTGGGAATGTAGGGAGGGCGAGAGAGAGGAAACCATTTTGGGCGGTGGGAGAAGCTAATTTGGTTTTGGAGGTCAGGAGAGGAAACGCAACTATAGACACACATGTATACAAGTACCGGAAACTAACATGGAAAGTAATACATGAAGCTTATGGTTGAGCTTGAATGCTATAAAAACTTAACATAGCTTTTTTATAAAGGTAGAGAAGGAATTTAATTTATTAAATAAGATATTATGTATTTCTATAAAGTTACAATTGAAATGACTTTGACACTATTGTTCGCTAGGGAACCAAGGTTGAGCCATATTTGGAGATTATTAAGAAGGATAGAATATAGCTATTGGGACCACAAGGGTAACTAATTAACACCCCACTTGATCTAAAAAATAATGTTTTTCTTTCTGGACGCTACCTCAAACATTTTCAAGTATTTTATTCCCCAATTAACATTTTCTTGAGTAATGACAAATTGGAGCCTTTGAAGAAAATGTTAATTTTATTATTTAATTTCTTTTATTTGATTTTAAGCTTTTATACGGTCATGGAAGGGATAGAATTTTCCCAAAAGGAAACAATTATCCATTCTTTATTGAAGTTAATTTGACTTACGAGGCTTATTGACTTTCTGGAAAATGTTTTCAAGGGGTATATTTGTCCCGAGCGCCAACTATGTAGCATTATATTTTTCATTGATTAGGTGGCAAACTTGGATTTATATGAGTTTGATTTTGTTTAGATGAAAACAATTAAAATTTAACGCATTAATCCAAAATAAGATTAGGATTTTGTAACGCACTTAGTTATTTGTTTAAATTAATCAAATTTACTCATTTTCTATAGAAACCAAATATGTTCTTTCTTTCAAAGGTTATAAAAAAACGTTCTTTTTTTGATGAGTTCCGCAAGAGTCAATCATAACAATAAACTAGATGAGCATCTCAAAGACCTCCCTTGCCAATTCTCACAATATGTTAATTAAAAACAAGAGATTTGGAATTAGAGAGATGAAGACAGAAATATGTCAATCATAACAATAAGCAGTAATTGGTGTGTTTGTGGGATTGCGTCTTTTGGGGCTCCTATTACCGTTCTAGAACCAGAACCAATCGAAATTATATGACATTATGCAATTATATATATAAAAGAGAGAGCTCTTTGGTTTTCTTGTTGCCCTGGATTTTCTTCCCCCACACACAACCCTTTTCTCTATGAAAAACCTAATTATAGCTCTCGCCGTATGTATCTCTATCTTTCTTTACTACTCATCAAGTTCAGGTACTCGTGGCCCCTCTCCCTTGTCATTGGCACTGATTCCTGTTGTGAAATTTCCTTGAACCCGGTTTCAATTTCCATATATTTCTGCCAATTCTGGGCGATTAGGATTCAACGAGTGTGGGTTCTGATTAATTCTGATCACTTGCTGTCTCTGATTGCTAGACTCTATTTCTGGAATTCAGGGTGTCATGTTCTTATTTGCATGGGTTTGGTGTTTAGATATGTGAATAAAATTTCTGTACGTCTTTGATCTTTGACTCTGGTGCTGAATCATGAATCCATGGCTCTCTGTGTGGATGCCAATAGTACTGGGATTAGATGAATCATTCCTAAGAGGCATTTTTCTGGGTTTTGCTTTCATTACCGAGAAAATGAGGCATTAAAAAAAGGGAATATAGTTAGGCACCATAACATGTCAGGCAGCGGCTTCAGCTTCGTTTGCACTTTGTCAGATCATAACTTGTCTGGGTTATTAAAGCCGATCCAACCGGTCATATCAAATCGTAAACAGGCGATCCAACCTCCAGTTCGGTATGAGTTTCACTTTAACCCCGAATTGTCGACCAACCAAGTTTGGTGGATTGGGCAAGTTACTTTTTTTTATTCACATCACATCTATATTTACTCATCTTTTTTATTATTTTTTAAAAAGGATGAATTTTTTTAAAATTCTAAATTTAAAAGTTAAAAAAATTAAAAAAAACAGAACCCATCACCATATATTTTTTGATATTTTGTTAGGATGAATATTTTAAAACTGTAAATAATGTTAGATAATATATATGTTGTAAGTAGATTATTAATTAATTGGGTAAATGTGCAATTCTAACAATTAAATTTTGTCTGAAGAACGTCAGCACCATAAAATTTAGGAAGGTGCAAAAATATACATAACGTTATAAAAGTCATGCGCATTCAACAAAGCTAACCGATTTCTCAAAATGTCTGTTAACCCCTTTAACTAATAATGTACAAGTGGCATTTTTGTTTATATGGCATATGACGTGGCCATAAATGTGAGGCTGAAGATTTTACGGGAGGCGAAATTGAAACCGGACAGCACCACAGCGACGGGAAAAGGGAAGAAAGAAGAGGAAGAGACACCATGGGTTGGCGTCTTTGAAGGGACGAAGGTGATAGGCAAGTTTCTGAGATCATTGAAGAGATGGGCATCTGGGTCCGCTAGCTTGGGTGACAATGGAACTGGGGCGAGCCCAAGCCGCAAGATTCAAAAAATTCATCTTTTGTTGTGATGTGTGAGCGAGGGTTGGAGCGAGTCTGAGAGAGATGAATTTCAATATACAGAGGGAGGGAAGGCGAGAGTAAGGGAATTTTCACGTAACATCGAACCAGAAAGCTGACTATTATTTGATCCATCAATTGGGAGAGGCGATGTTCAATATTTTGCAATCGAATCCGCTTGCAAAATTGGGTGGCGGAAGGGAAAGGCAACCACCAGTGATTTGAACAGTATATCGACAATTATACCAGTATATACCTTAAAATTTATTTTTAATTAATTTATATTATTCGTTACCATGTAAGGCCACGTCATAATCCATGTAAACAAAAAAATATCACTTGTACATGGTTGGTCAAAGGGATTAACGGAGGTTTTGGGAAATCTGTTAAATTTGTTAAATGTGTATCACTTTTATAACATTACATATATTTTTGCACTTTCCGAAAATTTATAGTGTCAAACGCTCCTAAGGAAAAATTTATTTACCCTTATTAATTTAGTAATTTTTACTTTGTTAATAATGAAATTCACTATTTAGTTTTTAAAATTTTCAATTTTGGATATTTTGATTGTATCAATATGTAATGAAATTTATTTCTAATTTTTTTTTATTCCCCTCCGGTTTGACCCCATTTGACTCTGGTTTGACCCATGACCCTTAACCAATTGTTTTGTCCGGTTGGTTCAACCACCGGTCTGGGTCTGATAACTTTAATATGTAGATATAAAAAAGAAATAAATAAGGGAAACCATATACGGACCATGCCCACCACCATTTTGATTGCCATGCCTAATGGAATCGATTTGCCATGGCTAATGCAAAATGTCATGAGGGCACAACACGGTATGTCTAGGTTTAATGTTTTTTTTTCCAACGTAGGTTTAATGTTATTTGCACCCTTAAGGGTATCACTTTCGGTTACCTTATCACCATAAATCAATTAAACGGATGGTATGGTTGCGTGTGTTGTTTTTTTTTTAATTTTAAAATGGTACTTTGTTCAAGTCAACTAAATAACTTGTCCTGGATATCTCAAAGAAAACAAAAAGAGTGACGCCGAGGCAGAACAAGAAATGGCACCGTTTGGATAAGCGGTGGAAAAAGTAACTTTTTGGTAGAAGTGATTTTGAAAAAGGAATTCTGAGTAGAAGTCAAAAGTGAAACGTGATTTATGTTTGGATAAGCGTTTGAAAAGTGACTTTTTTTAAAAGGTGAAACCGTTTGGATAAACTTTTGAGAAGTGATTTTTGGTGATAAATTACATATTTATATATTCATATATTGTATTTTAACTATT